>JABFDZ020000043.1:15419170-15433631 GCA_019775955.2 Pollimyrus isidori
GGGGGGGGACGCAACAGTGACACTGGTGTAATATGTGCAGCCAAGCTTGCTTTATTATAGCTGTTTACCTGCATCTGCTCTCTGGCCCAGTAGGGGTCAGCAGTGAGAGCTGGTGGAGGTGGAGTCGGGGGGTCATGAGCGCTCCGATGACGGTGGGAGGTTGTGCTACCTGCCGTTCAGAGCAGTATCTGAAAATACTGCATATAGACAGCTTGCTTGCTGGCATTACCCACACATTACATAAAGGATTTTTTTTTATTACTAAAAGGTCTGGGCAGAGGTTTGCGGGGACCTCTGTTTCCTGGCAGCGTTTTGATTAATCTGATGGTAATGTTCAGGAATATTCTGACGAATGATCCGTAAGCGGTTCTGGCAGGTCGGGGACCACTAGTTTCATAGAGCGGCGCGTCACGGTGCTTTAATCGCTCTGATCACAAGTTTCCAGACAGATGCCCCACTAGTGCGCCTCTGTAATGAGCCGGTCACCTAGGATCGGGTGAGTGGTGGAGCCCCTGCTTCTAAACGAGTGCTGTATGGATTTTTCTGCATGCTGGCTCCGCATCCCTTTTGCCAGGGTGTCGCGCTCCCTAGTTTCTGGCTGCACTTTGGCGTGAGCTGTGTAGGTAGAGTCTATCAGCCAGTGTCCCGTAGGACCTGGTTTGATACATGCTGTTGACTGGTAACTGGTTAAGACACACACACACACACACACACACACACACACACACACACACACACACACACACTCTTTAGAGTGGTTGACTTTTAAAATGGTTGTTTATAAATAGGGATTGACTGTCTGGTAGGAAGACGTATTTTTACTTTGATGTTCAGTGTTAGTGGCAGCTTGGTGCCGCTGCAGGGGTGGGCCTGTGGGGGGCGCCGTCTTGCCATCACCATGCTTGTTGACCTGGTTTGATACCTTTATTCAAAGAGGGTAGAGCTCAGTGCTTCAACCATTTTGGCCTCGCCATCCAACTTCCACGCCGCAATTTAGCGATGCGATCCATGCCGCTGTGCGTACTTCCGGCCTCTGCCACTGCTCCTCACTGTTGCAGTCCTTGATACCAGATTGGAGGGACGTGCATTTCGCGTTCAGTCTACCCAACTGCCTTCCTGACTGCATTCATTAGAATCGGCCTTGAACTCCGATTCTCGGCGCGTGCTCCTGGGACGTCGGCTGGCTGCAGTGCTAATTGGCCTGGCCCGTAGGCATCGTATCCCCAGCCGAGTAGCGGGCTGCCTGTGCCGCTAAGCTGGCTGTCTGAAGGACGTTTGGGTGCCTGCCGTTCTGCCATGTTTTGTCTGCAGACTGGGTCCCATATGACACTGGAGTCTCTAACTGGGCTTACGGTTCTGGGGGCAGAAATGACCTTTCGATCAAGGACAGCTGTGGTCGTCCTGAGGGTGCTGACTTTTACCCAAGCCGTGCAGGATCAGCTGTGCGCCAATACCTGGAGACCGCGAGGCACTCGTGTCCCTGGGGAGCCTGGGATGCTGTCCTGTTAGGAGCTCAGTTTATAATGGACTTGAGTTCTGCGCGTGATGTGTTCTCACTCTATGTACCGCAGACTTCTGACACAGTCTCACTTCACTCTGCATTACAAATAAATAATCTTATACTAATACTAGTATATATTACATTTATTTACTAGATGCCTTTATTGAAAGACATGTGCATTTTGAGAAAGTAAAGTCGGCCAGTCCATGGAGCAATTGGGGAGTGAAGGCCCTTGCTCAGCAGTACAAAGGTGAACTCGCTTTGCAAACATTGGGATTTGAACCTGCAGCATTCAATTCTCACTGATGTCTGTGCCTCACACCACCCCAGCACTGATAGACCATATTTTGGGAGTGTGTCTGTCTTCCTTTAGTTATAGCAGACCACCTTCAGGGAGAGTCTATTGTCTATATTGTGACTCTCCAGATAAACAGATTTAATTCAAGGAGAGTCTTTTCAGGGTTTGGCCATCTGTCTGGTTTCATCAGTGAGGTAGAAATCCACTTCCTGTCCACTGTGCCCCTCGCTGATTCCTTCCTACATGTCCACCCATTTAGTCCACCCGCCAGTTCTTGGTCCATTGGCCCTTAATTGTCACGCAGCCCTTCCAGGGCTGGCGGCAGCCAAAAAAAGGGCAAGTGGCTCCAATTTCCGAAAGCGGGCACGGGACCTCGTCTGGATGGGGATGTGACCGCTTCTGGCAGGTTAATTTGCATTATCACCTTGATCCCTTCAGCAGTGCCACTCTGGAAGTGAGCTGACTGCTGTGACTTATTCTCCAAATGAGGCCATTGTTATTCCAGCCGAGTTGCTGGGTGCCCGCGCTGCACGCCGAGGCCGGGGCGGGCAGAGCTGAGATTTTCCTCCAGTTTTAAGGGAATCCAATGTATCCATTAACCTCCTGTAAAGTAATAACCCAGGAGTCAAGACTCATTATCTGCAAACATATATTTGGGTGGGAATTCTGGCTGGTTCTCCCTCTTGGATATTGCTGAAAATGCCCTCTTCCCGACTGCTGGCCCAAAGAGATTTGTCGGGTCCGGTGACTGATATCCCAGTAAAGGAACACTGGCCTTGATGTGGAGGTTACTGGTGAAGCTGTGAGTCTGCTCTGCCCAGGGGTCAAGATGGCCCAGGGTGCATTTGTGCATCAGAGAGCCACTGGTGGTCATTTCTCGACACGGACAGAGCCGGGGGCAGGCAGTAGATCTCATCGCTTCATTCTGGGGACTCAATGCCGGCGTCTCATCTTATGGCTCGGATGACACTCTACGGTTTCCAGATGTCACCCTGAACGTTCACCCACCTCGCATGTCGATTGACAGCCAGCTGCGCGAGCTCTCACCAGCAGCTTCATCCAGTCAATATTTCATTATCGTTGCAATTTACAAGGCGCATTTTTTTTTATGATCATTATTATCAATTATATAAATAAACTTTCCCTGCTGTGGGAAAAAGTTTTAGGGTAGGGAAGGGAGTAAGGTGAGGTGCCCCGTGTGGGTAGAGCAGAGAGTGCATCGTCTGGCTGGTGTGCTTTTATACATTTAAATTTTTTTTGAGCGTTTCGGGACTTGGACGATTTGTAGCTCTCCCTCTGTGTCTTTGTCCTCTGTAGCTGAGTGTGAACGTGCCTCTTGCAGTACATCAATGCACAAGCCAAACACAGCTTCCCCTTCTCAGGCAGGTGTGCTGGACGAGGCCTAGATGTGTGGCTGCCTGCCGGCTTGGAGAACCATCAGACCGGGAGGGCCGTTCCCCATCAAGCTCATTTGGGTCATTTGAAAATCACAGGCCTTGTTGCGCGGGCATCTCCTCCCAGCCGAAATCATCTAATAACGTTCCCAGCATGGGCCAGAGACCAGAGTGGCATTTTTTTTTTTTTTTTTAAATACTTAAAGCCTGAGCACATTAATTCTGTACAGCATCCAGAAACACCTCCTCGCGTCACGGTTGTGCTGCTGCAGCTCCGTCAGACAGACTCTTTCTCATTACCCATTATTCCCTGAGGTCGGCCTGGCCTGAAACGGACCATGTCTGTCCCAGTGAGATGGGCAGGTTAATTTGCAGTGAAGCGTCCAGCCCTTTTTGAAAATGTGACCTATTCAATTTTTTTATATTGGTGCGTGCGTGCGTGCGTGCGTGTGGTTCAGATACCTTACCTTGTGGGGACCAAATGTATACCCACTATTTTTTGTAAGTTCTAAAGTTTGCTGACCTTTCTGCCTTACTGCAGTACTTACTGAGAACCGGCCATTTTTCAGTTCCCAGATTTCCTGGTGGAATCTCATGATATTTGTGTGTTTCACATTGGATATTATCTTATTTGTCCCTGGTGTCTAGAGCTGGATGAGTTTTAGGATCTGCTCAGGCCATGGCTGCTTTCCCATGCAAAAACTATACTGGAAAAATGATTTAACAGACCTCTGGGTCGACATTGAGGTTCTCCTGTACAGTGCATTGCACGCCAAAGGTCAGTCATTTATACTGCTATCACTGTTGCCATCAGTAGCTGTTGGGGTCTCTCAAGCACATTGCTGAATCACTGAATTTGAGGCCTGATATCTCAGAAGTGTGAGTACAGTCAAACTCTGGTCTGAGGGACATCTGCCCCTGCCTTATAGTGTGTGGATTATGACCTCAAGTAATATCATCTGTTATCATGGGCTTATCTTTCCATCCCATCTCTCACAATTTGTAAGGAATCCATGCATTCTTCAGAAAGTCAGCACATTTTCTCAGATTTGAAGCTTTTCTGTCACAACCCATGTGTTCCAAATCATGTTTCCCCATTTCTGCATGTCACCATGCTCAGTCTTCTCCTGCGAGATGGCTCTGTGTAGATCGATGGTCAGGTGTACATCCCATGGGCTTTGTCAGAACCCCAGGTCTCTTAGCAACCGTTTTACAATACTCAGGCTAATATTAGCAATAGCCTGACTGGATGTTTGGGTATTTAACTCCTGTTAGCCTGCGTTGTTCTTACTCATCTCCCCTTCCGAAACTGGTTTCTCATGACACGGCAAGATGACTTCCTGTCGCGTTGCAGGCTTGCACTGTGACCTCTAGTTTGTTTCGCGGTTTCTGAAGAGCGATGGCTGTCTGTCTGGTCACCTTGTAATTCTCACGCAGCCTCCTTCTGTGCTGAATCGACACCTCAGTGGACTGCGACATAACATGCCTCTTGTGCATGTTGGCCATGACCATTTGCTGGGAACAAGTGGCCATCCTTCCCCCCCCCCCCAACCCCCCGTCTGAAGTAGTATTACCCCCTTTTTCAATTCAGCTTAGCCAGGATAATGTCATTTAGGCTGATACTGAATCATGGGGTCCTTGTAAAGACTGTAATAAATCAAACTTGATTGTAAGTAAGGGATAATGTACAGGCAGCCGGCAGTTATCCCAGAAATAAGCCCCGACAGTGTGATCAGGACCCAATGTGATGCAGGACCTGCTTATTACATGGCTACTTGCTACATAAGGAAAAAAAACTAGACGTGAATATGAATTTGAAACATTTTATTGGCATATTTGTTTTGAATTAACATTTTTATCCTTCCGCGAAACGATATAGTACTACTTCGCTAACATTCAAACTTAAGACAATTTATAACATCTACATATGAATATATAATAACGCATATATTTTATTTACCAGCATTAAATTGCACATTTCCATTAATTGTGAACTGTGACATTGTAAATGTGGTGCTACATTTAGGGATTTTAAACATACAAGTAGTACCGGCTATGCGTTATTACTTTGGAGCGGTTATTATTTGAAAAGAACAAACCTGCAAATATCTCAACTGACCAATCAGAATCAAGCATTCCAGAGAGCAGTGTAATAATGTGCATTAAAACCTTGAGCATAACAGCTGTGAACTCGCGCGTGGCTCGTACTGCAGAGGGTGAGAGCTGTGAACCACAAATTATGGGCTACAGCCAGGTGACTCTTGGATGTCAGGCGATGTCAAAAATCTGTACCCCCCACCACCACCCAGATTTACATTGCATAAATGGTTTTATGTGCATATGTTTTGTTTAGTCAGTTTCCCCAGTGAGGGAATGGTATTGTGCATTTCCTGTCTGTAACATGACCCCATAAACACTGCTTTCCTCAAACACTGAAAGTGTAGACATGCTCATCAGGCTGCAGTGTTTTATTTCCCGCATCAAATCCTTTATTTTGTACATCTGTACGCCCAGTCTGTGGAAAATCTGATTTTGAAAGGTTTTAAGATGAGGTCTCGGTAAACGCTGACGACTGATTAGATCACACTGGTTACATTGGAAAGTTAAATAAATATGAAACACTCCTTAATGAAGAATGTGCCATGTCTCGATTTCCTGGCATCATATCACAGGCTACGTTCACACTGCCATGCTGAAGTGACTCAAATCGGATTTTTTGCCTTAATGTGACACACATCTGATCTTTCAGGGCTGTGTGGACACGCAAATCTAATCTTTTCTAATCAGAGTTGTCACTTTCATACGTGACACTAAATCTAATACATATCCGATTTTGCCGCCATGCCACCTGAATGTGAACGCTCAGATCGGAATTCATGTGGCTTTTTGCTTATACGCATACGCTAACATAATCAGCCTGCAAACTGCTCACCACATCACGGTCCCACCATTGCTGGGTCCTTTCTCGTACCCGCACATCTCTTGGTGCAGCAGTTCCAGCAATAACTGCGAAAACAGAAAAAGCTAGCCGCCTGACTCTCTCTTTCTTTTCGATTTGCTTATGTACAGCTGATTCACCGTTTCTCATCCTCCAGAGCAAAGTGCGATACATGCGTGAGCCACTAACGCCTTCATTTTTAATGCCACGAGTCATCCCACAGATCTGACGTTTATCGTTTTTGGTGACGCAGTTGACCCGTGTAAAAATGTATCTGTGTGCATGTGTGACGTTTCAGGGGACCGATGCGTTCACATTACAGTGAGATACAGGTCACTTGTACTTATGAATGTGAACCGTCAAGGTAGACGAATCGGATCAGAGCAAAAAATCGTAATTGAACGATGTGGCTGACAGTGTGGAACACTGTGGCAACTTCCCCACAGAGCCTCCCTCATAATGTGGCACCTGCCCCATGACCCCAAAGCTTTGCCATTATCTGTCCAGTTTGGAAACCACACACTTCCCAGTCCATATGTGAAGGGCAGCAGGAGCGAGCAGATCTACACTGCAGGGCATAGGGGGTCATGACCCCAAAGTGAAGTTCGCCCTGGAGCCACTGCTGGCTTCTCACATCCCGCCTCCGGACAGGACTTTTGATTTGGTGAAAATGGGGAACATTGGAGGGTTGGAGTCTTTCTCATTTTTAGAATGTATGCATTGATGTCCTTTTCCCCTGGAACACTCCCCCTTATAGAGACTGAGGCAAACTATGGCTGATTTTATTCTGGGAATCTGTGAAATAAACTCATTTCCTTTAAATTTAAAGTGATTTATGTACCTTAACAAAGGACCAGTGAACCATAGATCCAGGAGTTTGATTTCCAGACAATATATTTTGTAGAAAGTAACCTAGCTGTCTAAATTTGCTTTCAGCCCTGTAAGGAAAATTTTGTCTTGACCAGCTACCTTATGGATTTAATTAATTTTTTTTTCTTTATAAATGCTGACTAGACCTTAAGTTACAGAGAATATAAATGAATGATGCTAAATATTTAACCAAAGTAGTTAATACAGTAAATAACTTGCGCTACTTTACACAAAAATCCGACACAATTAGCATAAAATGGCAGTCATAAATCCACAATTCAGAGGCATGTTTCTGGAAGTTTCTTCAGATTGCAGCAATCCATTTGCTTCTCTTAATTTTCAGCTGAGTGTAAAAAGAGCTCAAATTTCCTGTTAAATTGATTTGTACAATCAGTCATATGATGAGAGGTTAGCTGAGCTGAAGCTGTTCAGCCTCGCGCAAAGGAGATTTAGGGGGGGATGTGATCCAGGTATATAAGATTTTCAGCCAAATGACTACTTTTAATATTAGTTTAAATGCTAGAACTCGTGGCCATAGGTGGAAATTAGCAGGAGAACATTTTAAACTGAATTTGAGCAAGAAGTACTTCCCACAGCGTGTAGAGTATGGAATAGTCCTCCTGCTTGTGTAGTGCAAGATAAAACCCTGGGTTCCTTTAAAATTAGAGCTAGATAAAATTTTAACAACTCTGAGCTATTAGTTAACTATTAGCCCCAACGACCTTGGTGTGCCGAATGGCCTCTTTGTTTGTATGTTTCTTATGTAGTCGTACAGCGGCTCTTCCACATGTTGGATGTGTGTTTCTGGCATACAGGCTGAACGATAACGCAGCCATTCGTTTTATTTTTTGCCACTCAATAAGTGTAACCACAGTGACCTCCCTCTACTGAGAGGGTATACACATGACGTCAAAGTCCCATCCGGAGTAGCACTGTTGAAGCCTGCTGAAGATAAAGCACTATAATGCTGTCGGCTGAAAATGGCAACGTTGAGTAATTCATTTACCATATTTACACTAACAAAGAATAATTTATCAAATGTAAATCTGTAATTGAGCAAATTGCTTTGCTCTTTACTTGAAGATATCTGAGAATGTAACTGAAACTTTTTTTTTCTTCTGTCTATGCTGCGCTGTTTTTAGAGGAGGCCTGTGAATGAGGATTAAGTCCTGAGGTGTTTTTTGGGGCAACCAGTGAAGGGAGATGTCTGTGAAGGGCCCCGTAGTACATCTAGGACCACATCCCCTCACTGCTGTCTGGTGCCTCCCCCATATATTTTTATGTTATCCATAATGATTTGATTCCTGAATACATTTACATGCATGTGTGTATGGCTTTATATATAAAAAACAGAGAAGCATACACGACAATGATGTATAGCATTTATAATGCTCCGTTACATTTACCTGGGAGGTCGGAGCTGGTAATGACGTCACACACAAGGTAAATGCGTTCCAGTACAATATGTCGGAAATGCCATTTAACAATACCAGGGACTTGTTTCAAAAGGCACGATTTCTTTGATTAACTTGTCAGATTTAAGGTACCTTAGTTTAAATGGACTTTATGTTCATTCACGTACATTTACCTTGTACTACCTTAAATCCAACATAAAATCCGACTAAGCAGGCAGTCCAGTTCTAGCCCAGTTGTTAGCCATTGTTAGCAATATCGGTCAATAACACATGCAGTGTTTTCCGTATAAAACTCCATAGAAACACATCCATAAATACGTTAGACGGTACTGAGTGTACAACAGATTGAATGAGCCACAAATAAGACATAAGTGGTCATAAACGGTGTAAAACCACAGATTTCACTTCTATTGATAAAGTGTGCAGCCATCTTGGATTCTGAGCTCAGGGTTGTGTCGATTTTCTCCAAGTTCATTAGTTGGAATTCAGACTTGAGGGGAGCGTTCCAGTTGAAATTTCCGAGTTCAAATGGAGCACAGCATGAAATGACTAATTTGGGCAGTGACCAGATGTGTATGGAAACATTTGTATCAACATGACCAAGAGCTTCATTTTGGCATCAACATCTGTGTCTTCACCAATGTGCAAACAAAACATCCCAAGGTAGAAAGATGGTAGTTTCAAGGGTGAATTTTTGATACTTTGTATTATAGTATCTTGTTCCAGCCAAATGGCTGCAGGTAAATGTGTTCTGTCCTGGGCAAACCAGTGCCTGGTCATTATACGGTTTTGTATATTAGAATGGAGCCTTCATTTTAATGGTTTTATGAAAATATGGAAACTTTGGCCTTTGACAGCTGGTAGTCCTTGAGTTTTAGCCTGTCCTACAACGTCAGTGTTAAAAGCGGTCGGATTAAAATCTGCTCCTCAAGCTATGTGCATGTGAGCGAGATGGTTAATGGAGTACAAAAAAAACCATTAGAAATGTCTGCCAAAGCCCGTGGTGAAATGTTTTTAAGAAGTGGAATCTTTTCCGGACAGGCATTTCTCCCCCTACCACTGATTCAGTGCTTGAGCATGAACTTAAATTTTGTTTACCCGTCACTAAAAAAATTACCAATGTTGAATTTTTAAGTCATAATTGTCTGACTGCTCATTTGCTATGAATATTGAGAGGATTGATTAACCCGTGCTGCTTGGATGATGTCAACATCAAGGTGTGATTAAGTCGAAGTGCTCACCCCAGTGGTCCTGTTTCGAATAGCGTCCTCCATAATAATTATTTTATCTTAATGGGAGAGCATAAAACCAAACTAATGTGCCAGTCATGGATTTATTTTTATGGTTGGTGTTACTGGGCTTGTTTCTTGTTCCGATCCCAGTATCCAGCATGTTTCCTGTCCTGCTTCTTGTCTGTTTATTCAGCATGTGGTTGGTGTTAGATTGTATCTAAAGGGCTTCTAGTTCAATGCAATCGATTTCACTGACAAAAAGCAATTGTCTGCAACATGGGTGGGTTGGGGAGGTAGATTTAATTGCCTTCTCGGTAATTATGAATACATCTTTTTTCATTCAGTAGTTGTGGTGCCTAATCTAGTAGGACCAATGCTGGGAAAGGGCAAAATATGGGATTTTATTAATTTATTCAGAATATTTGGTTGCTGTTACTTTCAATGAATGCATTTAAGGCTCGTTTAAAAGTAATTAAGCAGGCGGCTTGTGTGCGTTAGGATTTCCCGTTCATTAATTGTTTATAGACTGGACTCATTTCTTGCATTTCATTGTACTGAAAAATGCTTAATGTGATTCTAAGCTGCTGTTCTTTGCGAAAGGTTGAGAACCATGCTTAATGTTCTGATCACAGATCAGATCAAGCGCAAGACGAAGAGGAGGCCCTCGTGGGGGAGAGGAATCATCCGCAAGAAGAGGACCTACCTGAAAAAGGAGGAGGTCGAAGAGGAGGAGCCCGAGGAAGGGCTCGAGTCTGGTGGTGCATTGGAGGCCGATGACGTAGCCGAGGAGTCGAACACAGCTGGACCAAGCGACTCCTGTCTGACTCAGGACGAAGACTCATGCGATACGATGGACGCCGCACAAGGCGGGCCTCAGCCCAATGGGTATGCACTGTCAACTGAAGAGGAGAGCTCTAACGAGCCACCCGTGGATCTCGCGGACCCCCAGCCCGAGGCAGAGCAAGCATCTCTGCCTGGCAGGCCGCAGGAGTGCATGAACGGGGACGAGTCACTGGACAGCTTGGACAGCGAGGCCAACAAGAGGAGCTCCGAGGGAGGTGTGGAGGAGGCAGCTGAGGATGGTGAAAGTGCTATGGAGCCCGGGAGCTCAGTACTGGAAGCCAGCGAGGGTGATCTCGACACGGAAGGTAAAATAGGCCGTCAGCGAGGGTGACCTCGACAAGGAAGGTAGCGTAGGACAAGGGTGTCTAGCCCCAAACGCAGACCTGTGCTCCGGTCAGAACTTATCGATTTGCACTACTGCCCTTTGGCATCTCCTCTGCCCCCTCAGAACACAGCCATCTGCCCCATGTCCAGATCAATGGGAACGGCTCTTGCTATATCTGTTCAGATTGAGAGAGAACAGGGTCTGTTCCCTTGTCGTTCTCATAAATGACACAATTCTGTAGAGGGGCTAGAAAATGTGGGTTGTGTCGATATGCCTATGCTCTTACTTATAATTCACTATGTATAGTCGTACATTTGTGTGAAATCACACCCTGTGCATAGCTTTGTCTAATGTGCCTGTTTCTTTATGTACTAGGTGCATCCACAGTAAAGAAATGTAAAAGAACCTCTCTGGAGCAGCAGAAGGCTGCACAAGCGGAGGAGACGCCGGAGGATTCCCCTCCACCGCCACCCCCCCTGGTGGTCGATCACGAGCGGCTGGCGGTAAGGACCTGTGGGATTTTTTAAACCTGTTATGGACCCAAGTCACGCTCGCTGGGAGTATGCAGACAAAAGCATGTCACACATTGTCAGGTTTGGGATCGGAGCATGACAGGAATGGGGAGCATGCTGAAACCCAGGGGTGCTGCTCCAGACACGGCTGGTGTTGAAGCAGGGCTACGAGTGCGGTTAACGGTTCACTTCTGTGCTGTCATCGTGCCTAGGAGTGCACTGCTCTGTGGTCCAATTACTGGAAAAAATACGGAGTGACTTGGTCGATGACGAACGCGGCACATGAGGAACACATCACTGACAACGGCATCTGTAACGCATATCACCAGGCTCCGTCCATGCATGGAGCAATGCCTTTCAATGGCGTTTAGCTGTGAGTGTAGAACACTTTGAAGTGTCTGCATCAGTCCAGAGACACCCAAAAAAGGAGTCATTTAAATACAGTACTTCAAGCAAGGGCAATGTCCATAATTAACTTGTAGCATTACCTTATAAATTGAGTTGTTTTCCCTGAGAAAGCAGCTATAAGGGTAAAAGTACCTAAGTACCTTTCCTATGATTATAGCTGGGAGTGCTTTCATTTTTCTTGCTTGCTGTTCTTGAAACTGTTTTACCTGGAATAACATGTGAATTAAAAGTAAAGTATGGGCTTCAGTACAGGGCTGAGTTGAAGGTGGTCTTCTTATGGTTGGAGTCATGCTGCGCACAGCTGGGAGTTTCCTGTCCGTGCTTTGTGAACAGTGGCAGTGATTAAATCAGGGTGTATGTGGTGAGAGGGTACCTGCTTCTGCGACTCCCTCAGACAGTGTCATGTTGGGTGCCATAGTAAATGGAGGAATGTGTGACTTACACTACCAGTCAAAAGTTTTCGTGCCCGCTGAGATTTTCTTCATTTGCATGTTACTCGCTTAACATGCACTAAAAATACTCGAGATATGCAAAAAAAAAAAAAAAAAAAAAAAACACTTCAGAATGCTCACCATTTGCAAAGACGGGGAATCGGCTTGTTGATAGCAACTCATAAACAGTAGGAGTCTTTGAGGATCTGCCAAAATTTCTACATATACGAAGCACTGAGTGTACAACAGAACCCAAATGGTAAAGGCGTTAAACGCATCAAGATGTGTGGCTGTGCACAGAGCATAGGAGCTGGAGCCGGAGAAGCGTGACGCCAGACGGCGTCAACAAACACACTTTTTGTTTTGCCACTAGTTCAAATTGCAGACCCGACATGACAAAGCACGGGATATTGCGAGTGTTAATCCACATTAGATTGCGCCACTTAGAAATAGATATTGCATAACCTGTGTCATAGATTATATATAGCCCGCGTCATGTTATATAGTGATGCAGTTCAAAGTAGATTGCCATACATCCAAAAATTTAGCAGGTACGTTTCAAAAACATAATTTAGCAGATATATCCCAAAATTTGTTTCTGACATACCATTCCAAGTCGAGCTGTATTTCCTTACAACTTAAAATGTACCTCCACCTCTTCATTGTGCCCCACGTCCTGCGTGTTTGTGTCTTAAATTATTCGCATTTCCATCATGCATTGATATTTAACCGTTTTAATAACATGAAAACATAGCAGCAGCAAATAATTTGATTGAAGAGTAATAGCTCTGATCCCTCTCCCATGACTAATGGAGCACCTGCATGCACACGAGCTGAGTTTTACCCATTAATTGGAGTTTTTACTTTAGAAATTGTGATTTACTTCAACTTGCATTTACTTTGGCAGCACGACTAACGGGGGCTAAAGAATGAAGATGACAATCACATCACTTTAACATAGCTGGGGGCAGTTTGGTCTGACTGCCTCATACACAAGAAGCTTCTTTTTTGTTAATCATATCGGAAAAGGTTTCAGGTATGTGTGTGTGAGTATATAATTGATTGTTGTTGGCTAGTTTGGACCTTCTTTGGGCTCGTTTGTAATTGATCACACTAAAGTGTCTATCATGTTATTTTTGATGAAGAATTAGTTTTAAAATCTACATTAGGAAAGTACTTAGGCTCTTACAGAAATTTTATTTAAATGATTACTTTGGAAATGTATATTATTCTAAGGAACCATAGTACAAGCAGTTTTTGAACCGTTCAAGTGGAGATTCCCATCTAGATACATCAGATACTAATGGAAGGTAAAGAAATAGGCGGTTGAGTTTTTGATAAATGCTAATGTCAAACTGGAACCATACTGGGGAGACTAATTTTGTGACTTGTGAACATCTCCTACCATTTGAGTACCATTAATGGCAAGAAAATCTCATATATTTGATTCATCAAAGTAGCAACCTCTAGCAGATATAACAGCAGAGATTTTGAGGCATTCTTTCTGCACCGGACATTAACTACTGCTTATGGGGTGAAACCTTGTGTTTTTAAAGTTAAAGGGTGGCCTAGAGTTTCACTGTGCCCTCACCGCACATGCCAGGATGTCATGTGCAATGTTAGATACTCTTTCCATGTTATACAGGAAACTTTTTATTCCAACTTTCATTTGTAGTTGTTCACTCAACTTTCCAGTCCTTAACAAGAATAAAAATCTGCAGTTTATGAGAGAAATCGAAGAGTGGTGGAAAATATGTGGTGTGTAAAAGCTTGACCGTTAGTATATATCTTTATCCAATGTTCATTATGCCTTTAGATCACCCATGTCCACAGCAGAGATCAGCAAATTAAATCAGTTAGGTCCAAAGTGAAGCCCATAGGTGCCGACAGGTGGCGTTGTGGAGTAGTGTTTGTGAAGCAATGCTGTTCCCCAGCCATATGGCGGATGCTTGGGGCTCTGCCGTATCGATTCGTCACCGATTTGTGAAATGCCAGGGACACATTCAATTCAGTTTATTTTTATATAGCGCCCTTTGCAACAGAGTTGTCCCAGGGCGCTTTACAAGGGTGTGCTAGAACACATTGATATAAAGTTAAATACATAAGACAGAAGGACAGAATAGAAAAGAATGAAAAAGAAAAGAAAAAAAGCCAATTGACAACGGAAGAGAGGAACCAAAATCCCCCACACGGGGAGAAAAAAAACCTCTGGGGGTTCAAGGTCAACTGGTTGCCCAACCCCCCTGGGCATGCTAACAATACAGAAGATTAAAGGTGATCATGCTTGCTCAGAT
>JABFDZ020000043.1:15433731-15449913 GCA_019775955.2 Pollimyrus isidori
TAATGTAAATGAGAGGTTTGTATCCAATGTGACACCTAGATTACGAGCCGAGCTGCTGATTGAAAAGTCCAAACCCCCAGAGTGGAGTGCACAGGTCACATGCAGGCTGTTGGTGAATGAGAGAGCCCCCCGGACTTTGTTACCCTGACTGGTCCCCGCACGTTGACTGTTCTCCGGTTAACGTCCTGCATGTGCTTTGTGTACCAGCCAGGTCCTGAATGGTGTCCATTGGCATCCTTCAGGAGGTGGTGGATTAGCTTTGCAGTCCCTTTCCTCCCCAGTTTGCATGGGCATTTGTAGCGCCACGAGATATCCTCTAAGTGTTTCTTAATTTTCACAGTATTTTTGAAAATATAAGCGTGGTTTTAAAGCTAATTCCAGAAGGAAGTGGCATGATAGTGAAGGTTTGTTTGTGAGCTCTAAGGAACACTGCTCGTTGTAATAATAATTAAAGTAGCATGTGAGTGGACTTTTGAACATCTGCGTTTTAATTGCTGACGGAGCAACCGTTACTCTCGTGCCTTTGTCTTAAAAATCCCGTTCCCTGTACATGCTGCCGCATGCTGAGCTGCTTTTCCAGAACTTCAGGCATGCTTACAGGCGGACACGTATCTCTTGGAAACAGTCCTGGCCCTACAAACACCAGCGCAGTCGTGCCGAGCTTCACCCAATATCCGAGTGCAAATTGGATCGGCGCCCCTTGAAGTAATTCTGCGACTGGCGGCCGGACCAGAGTGAGCGGACGAGCGTAATTGGTGTAAAATCACCCTCCTAAACCGCGCTGATCTGCCCCTTATCTTTCAGCAGCACCTAATATCACACCATTATCTTTGTGTGGCGGCCTTGACAGGTGGCTCCCGCGCCTCCGTATCCGAGACCAATTGGACCGCTGTTGACTTTGCTCTCGGCCGGAACCGGCCTGAGGCGGTGGGCTCAGCAGATTAGAGCCTCCTTAAAAAGCCCCCTTGCCGAACACGCAGCACTAATGCAAACTCACTTATTACTCTTTAGAAAATGTCTTTTGATAAACATCCTTCTGTTCCTTGCAAATCTAAGTATACATAGGATCTTATGTGTTGATTCCCCCATGCCCCCCCGCCCTCCCCAGTGATTCCATTGAAATTTTCTTAAGAGTGTTTCAGCTCCTGCAGCACTAAAGACTTGTTTCTGGGCATTTTTTACCAAGCCAGTCTTTTCTGTACACATCATCAGCACTCAGACCAGCGACAAAGGCTTGTGAAAAGAGTCTGGATGCATTCTTAAGTCAGGGACCTGCTGTGGAGCTTGTGAAAAGGTCAGGGGTGTCTGGGCTAAATGGCTCCAGCTTGGTGATGTCAGTGTTTAAAGTGACCTCTTGCAAATAAACAGCAATGCATTTTGGGAGTCCAGACCAAGGAAAGAAGGACGACTACCACATAACGGGTCCCCTCTACAGGTTATGTGCTGTGCTTGGCTTTCTTCACCTTTGGGTCCCTTTCATTTGCATCTGTTTACTGTTTCTTAGGATTTTAGTTGCTGGTTCATTGCCCTCTGTGGCCCAAATCCAAATTCTGTGCTTTCTGCTGCTTTTCTGGCCTCATATAATTAGGTCTTTCATGACAGTTAAAACTGCTACATTTGATTTTAAAGACCCAGATGTACCTTTTTTTTGTCAAAGGAACTGAACTGATAAAATATTTAGGTACAAGAATCTTTTAGGCAGTTTATGGATATGTACTGGAACATAGTAGTTAAATGTGTACCTGACGCATTCTTGGTTGCCTGGTAATGAAATCAAGACCGAGATGGTTACCTCTCTGTACATAAATATTCCTGTGATGTGTAGTGCACTCTCCCTAATTTGGGATATGGTTTAACAATGCCTGCTTTTTAAACTTATAGCTTCAGGTTTTTCTACAAGGCATTCTGATTTTCCATCTACAATAACTAAGAGTGCAAAGTGTTTTTTCTGAAGCGGGCCCATGGGGAGCGGGAAGGAATCAAAGGCCACCAGAAATGCAAATCTTGCAGTGTGGAGAGGAGAGTTTATTCTGGCCTGGTCGTCTGTTGGCAGGATTCCTCCTTGTGGAAAGTGAGTGGAAAGAGGAGCACCAGGCGTCTGTATCAGACCCGCCTTTAAACTCTCCTCAGCTTCACACCTGCCTGGCTTCTGGCAGGGACAGTGTGGTAGGAGAGAAATCGCAAATCCCACTGATCATTCCAGCCTGTTCACGTTCATTGTGCATGGAGATACAGCATCTCTATTTTAATGACGTGTCAGATGTGGTGAGGCTACTTGGCTTGATCATTGTGTCCACACACACACACACACACACACACACACACACACATGGTGGTGTTCTCACTTTCCATTGTTAGTTGTTGCTTCCTCAGACCAAAACACGCCCCCCCAGCAGCACAGTCTTGCTTTTCAAGCTGCGGGAAAGTCATCACAACAGTTGAGTCATGTGTGGAACAAGGACCTGGGATGGGGGGCAGGGGGGCAATTCCCCAGGTGTGGCTCAAAACAGTGCACTTGCTGTCAGGGGTGACTCTACGTGATACTGAAGCTAGAGGCCTGGGAAGGGTTTTCCAAACCTCTTGTTGAGAGGAGGGGGGGTTAATGTTTGGTACATCAACATCTCAATGAGGTATGGTATTTGTTTGGGTTCGTGGCATTTACCATGCCCCAAACACACAACAGCACCTTCCTGTGTTCAGTCGATGCATAGTTGTAGAATTTCCAAATTTAAAAAGCTATAACCCATAATGTAGTGATTCCCATTTTCTTGGGCTCCATATGTAGCATACTGGATGTGTATTGGAACACAACGTTTCTCCCAGAATGCACTGCATCGTTTTTACAAAACCAGGGAGAGAATTTATTGGAAAAAAGCTGGTGGATACAGATGGCCTTCTCCCTTTGAAACCATGTTTCGATGCCCTCAGCCTGAAGAGGTGCAGTGATGACTACCTGTTTTAAACAAACAGCTGCTACATTGATTCTGAAGCCCACGCTGACCTGTTTGCTTTTGAAATGTACAGTTTGAACTATGTAGAATTTTAATTGGGGGTGGGGGATAAACTTTTCTAAAGGGAGGCTGTGCCTATGCCTGGAATTAATGTACTCATACAGTAGTAACTGCAGAAACAGCATCACGGTGTGGAAGGTGTTTATGTTGTGGTCACCATGATCCTGTGCTAATTACTATCATTGTCTACACCCTCTTCTTTGGCTATGATTGTTGGCTCTAACATACACCAGACATTCTCAAGTTAATTATGTGACGCTGCTCTTTCCATCAACAGCAATTATGTCGTTTCTAAGGAAAGACTTTCCGAAGGCAGCATAATTGTATAGTACACTTCAGTATGAGAACTTTCCTTCATACAGTGGAATGTCTCATTCACTTGGATTGTACTGCAAGTGTATTATTGTTGATTAGTTTTTTAAAGTATCTAAGAGATGCTTAAAGGTTTTTTTCTTTCTCTTAAATGTTTAATAGTCATTATTTTGCTTTCAGTTCCACGATAATAATGTTTTAATATAAAGCACTTTAGCAATGAGAACTGCAGTTTAATGGTTTATCTTGAAATTAGGTTGCTAATTTTTCGGATGGTGTTGCACTGTAAATACTTCAATTTACACATTAAAGCTTAATTAGTTTGCAGATTTCAGCAGTGTCTATTGGCTTAATTGCACAGTAACTCGTTAATGAAACTTTATATTCCTGGATCGTTTTGAAGGCCATATGTCCCACAAGTTGTTTCTTACAAAGTAATATTTTCCCAGTTTAGGGTGTGTGTTTGTGTGTAGCTGTCAGGTTTCTGTGAGCTGCTTGATGCTGGCGATAGCATGTGATTCTGGGGAGACAGAGGATGGGGATTGGCAGGTATGTGATTCACAGGACCAGCCGTCTGCGGGTGACTAGCGTGTCACGTCGTAAGCGGACTGGCGCTGACTATCTGCACACACCCTCCTTTGAAATACCATGGATGTCTAGTCATGTTTGCATTAAGTCTGCATAAAGGAACCCTGCCAGAAATCCGGTGTGTGTGCTTATTGTCCCTGGACGAGACCAGATCCAGTCACCGCGTTGGCGTGCAGGCAGAGAAGACGCATATTTTCTGAGAGTTGATGAAGCGCAAGGTCGCGGAGAGCCCAACCCTGCAGATATCGCACTGATTCGAGGATCCCTCGGCTGGGCCTCCGAAACAGGCCGTCACGTGATTCACTCCCACCCTGTCAATGTGCGCACAGTAGTGCAGTACTAAAGAAAACCGCCCTGGTCGCACATTGAATGTTTATCTCCTGTACTGCTGGCCGTGCCAGTAAAATGAGGTTTTCTGCAAGGGAAGGATATTATTGTGTTATAGCTGTTATTTGTTGTGTTGTACTATAAACATGGAAATGTGCAGCAGAGGTTGCCGCTGAACTGAAAATTACGCTTTGAACAAACAAGCCAAAGGGACCTTGAGTTATTCTCATCTGTTTTCCTTTTTGTTGCTTGTTCTTTAACAGTGAATATAAAGTCTTCACACCCCTGTTAAACCTGGAACACACCTAGCTGGTTTTCGGAAGCTGTTGGGCTGTCTGGCAGTCAGTGACTGCTGGTTGGCCTGGTGTGTGTGGCAGCCGCACATGCTCCCCGTTGCCGCTGTTTTGGCCAATTGAGCATATTGAGCATCTGTGTCGAAGCTGGTTGGTGAAACTGATTGGGCTGTATGTCAACCATTACTTGTAGTGCTGGTGTGTTCCAGTGCAAATTTACACAATGGACAGGATCCAATGGCAGCTGATAGAAGACTGATTGCTGGTTGGCCTTGGTTGGTCCTTGTTTTTTGCCATTGGCTTGGTGTGCAGGCAACTATAAAATTGCAGGTTTTCGTGATGTGAAAAATGAAACCAAGATAAATCATAGCAGATCTTTTTCAACCTGTAATATTGCAACCAACAAGATTCCAGGGGATAAAAAAACAAAACTTTTTTTGGGGGAAAAAGGAAAAATCGCTTCGGCAGCCACGATCCTCTTCATTGCATCCAATTATTATTTTTTTCTTCATTGCAGAAACGTGAATTTTTAACGAGGCTGAACATCTCGGGTTGGCTGTACTTGGCTCACCTGAGCTGCGTAGCCAGGTACAGCGCCCAGCTCCTTATGGCCAAGGCCCCTATATATAAAAGCGTCAGGGTGACATGACATACCGCCCCGCCCCCGCTCTCCCTCGCGGGCTAGTGACAGAGGGGAGCGTCCAGTGCCCCGAAACAGCCCCATCCACTCCTGGCAGCCATGCCGATGAATGTGGTTATTAAGTGCCTGTTTCTGGCAGAGTGCTGTTACGCGTGTTGATCAGTCCAACAGTCTGGATGGCTGGCAGGTAGCGGTTACATCAGCCGCCCCCCAAGCGGGGCTGTGCTGTGCCCGTTATTTGTGGAGGCCATTGCATCAGATTATGGGATGAAATATTGACAGATGGTTGCTATTCTGCAAGCCGGGTTTTTTAATCGGTAGCTCTGGACAAGCGATTTCAATTTAAATGTTTGTGAGATGGAAGTGAGAAACTGACATTCTTAAATTTGAAGCTTTTTTTTTATACGTGTGAACTGGGTCTCATGAATTAATATTTTAATTATATAGTTTATGCTGCTGCCGTCATTAAATTGTCCGGTTCAAGTTTTCTTTGCCTTAATTTAACACCCTTTAAAATTTGAATGTGCCCCCACCTGCCAAACTATGATGAATAAACAAGCCCCCTGCCTTAATTAACCAATGAAAGGTTTTCATGGTATGGGAAAAGGAGACTTTTTTTTATCTGACCAAAAAATGGGAAACCAGTCATTGGGTGTCTGCAGATGGCGTGAATGAGTGAACAGCAAAGGAGATGTTATTCTGCTAGCCACATTTCTGTCACAGACCACACCATTATAGCAGCTAATGTCACATTTTTTGTTTGTTTAATATGATGAAGACCTGCACGGTAAATTGTTTGTGGAACATGCTGGTTCTTCTGGATGGATGTAGCTGTACCACTTTTCAGTATACATTCAGCATAATACAAAAGATTGCAGGTAGTTCAGCTAAAATGAAGAAATCTGATCTATTACTTGACGGAGGGAAAGGATTGTGCTTCAGCTCCGGGGAGCCTGGCTGTATAATAACCTCCTGATTTAGAACAGGGCCTGGCCATTCCCCCCCCCCCAGTTGTTGCCTCATTTATCAGTGATTACTGTCATTAGCAGGTCTGGCCTTGTCTGTCCAATTCAAAATTTTGTATGTATGCTCAGATTGTGCCGCCCCCCCACTTTTGATCAAGACTAGTAACACTTTAAGGCCAGGAATGATTTTCATTACACTTTGCTGAACTCTTTCTAAAGCTGTAAACCATCTTTATTCCTGCCATCAGAGCGGTACATGGTACAGTTAGTGCAATGCTCTGATTATACAAGGCTATACAAGCATTTTACTTTGCATGGGGCCTCAATGCAGATTGGGAGGCTTCTTTGTAAACACCTGAGTCTTTATGAACAGCGGCGGCTGTCACCCTCCTATCCCCAATAGTGTCTCTGTATATTCCTACTTCCCCGATGAGTTAACTAGCATTGATCGTCACTGTAGTTTCTGCTAAATGTCTCCCTGCTGCATAATTGCGTCTAGGTTCTGGCAGCTCTTCAGCTGTGTGGCCTGATTCTGTGCCACCTGCAAATTTAACCAGTTTATTAAATATGCCGGTATCTCTCGTGTGGAGTTTTAATTTATGTGGATTGGAATGAAAGATGGCTCCAAGACAGAACCTTGTGGAACACCACTGATTTTTCTTCACAACTTCACAGTCCTGAACAAGCCCAGCAGTATTAATACACATTTAGAAGCAACACCTACAAATGAAACTGAAGAAACGTATAAAAACAAGTGGGTAAAAACAGTGGCAAGTGGCAGAGCCCCTATCATCTTTAATACTGTCCCTTTATTGTAATAATTAGATATTGTGTATATCTGGTATAAAATTGTAATTCAGGGGTATGGATATGTCGTTTTCTCTTGATTTAAACTGCTGTGTGAAATACTAAATTCTGTTCTCCTGTCATCTATCTGCTTGGTTCTTCCTTCTACATATGTAGGTGTTGCTTCTGAATGTGTGTTACAGTTTCCAGCTCAATGTCGTGTTAAGAATTTTAATAGACTTTCAATAATATATGGTTTCATAATGTCGGCCTGTCTGCTTTCTTTAAACTCACTAGCTAAATTGTGCCATTCTTTTATCCATGCGGATTGCCTCTTCATATGTTTTTTCTTACCTTAGACTAAATAACCTTCATGACCATTTTACCATCATAGTTTTACCCATAATAAGGGTCAGATGAGTTAGTCAGTTGGCTAGATTGGTCTTATTCACTGTGAATTTGTGAAGAAAATTCCCTATCAGCTTTAATACTATCCTTTTATTGTTATAATTCAATATTGTGCATATTCGATATAAAATTGTAATTCAGGTGTGGAGTATGTGGTATTCTTACCTCCTCTTGAGGAAACTGCTGTGCGAAATTGTGAAGCTGTTTTCCTGTCATTTACATGCTACCTTGCTTTGCACCCAAGCAACTTCTACCTTTTGCCACCTGTTGGTGTTGCTGTACCAGAAGAAATGACTGAGCATCATTACGCTCATCTGTTTGCTTGTCCTCCCTTAGCGTTTATGATTTTTTTATATATACCTTCTTCCAGCTGTCTACTGCATTGCCAGAGATGTTTTCAATCTCTTGTATTGTCTTGAGTGCTCCCTTCATTCCACCGCCTCCGCCTCTCCTGTTTAGCAGTTTTAGTTGACCTCATTGATCTAGTCTCGTGATGTATTCCTTTAAAGCCCCGAATATGTGTCTGAAATCCTGCTAGCTATGGTGTAGCTCCCAGAGATGGTATCTTGTAACCTCAATGTTTCCTACTCTGTCCCAGGCTATGCACGAGAACCGGCCTGATGAATTAATATTCCGGCTGTAACACTTCAAAGATGTAAATCTTTGTCTGGTTCAGTCAAGCCCCTCTTACACATCCGATACCGGGTCCACCAACCAAAGATGGGAATTTGCCAATTACTGCTGCATCATGTTGCATAACCCATGGTTACAGTTGACATCTGAATCTGGTAGCATATTGAGTGGCCCTGCTGCCATAGAGGCCGTGCTCGTTCTCAGACCTCAGCCGTACAGCCTCCACACAGCTCGCTCCCCTGGCCTGGGAGTTATATTTAGCTAGACTACACTCCCATCCCCTGGTGTATCATGCTGGTCTTATAAAAAACAGCATCTATTAATGTTCTACTCGTTCTCCTCTCTGCTTCCCAGCCGTGTCTTTGTTATTCTGACAAAGTCACGCTTGCCTCTCAACGTGATGGCCTCTCTACTTTTTGCCTTTCAGTCAAGCGCTTCTGTCATTTAGCTACATCTCTGAGGGGCTCCGGACTCGCGGCTCTGCTTTTGAAATGACCCTCAGCTTTTGTACTCTCCCCCATCTGGTCGGCCCAATTCCCCAGCACCCTCTGGCCCTAGTTTAAATAAACGAAGCATTTGCCTCCCTGAAGCACACTGGTGTCCCTCTGGTTCAGATAACCATCCGGCTTGAACTGCTCCCATCTGTTCTAGGAGGTCTTCCAGCGCCCCATAAACTCTAACCCCCCCGTCTCCCACACAAAGGGTTTAGCTATGAGTTCTCAGAAGCTTTTGGAGAGGTTGGAAAGTCTTAAGGAGTTTCCCATCTTTGCTGAGAGTGCTTTGTGATAAGTACAATCGTAACGTTGGGTCCTGATGAGTGGTAGTTCTTGTTCTCATGCAGGTCCAGCTGACACACTCTTGCTATTTCAGAACCTTCTGGAAAAGGTGATCCAAAAGTCTGAGGGGTACACGGTGGACCAGCTGGAGAGGCTGTACTCCGTGCTCAGCCAGTGCATCTACCAGCATCGTGGAGACTATGACAAGACCCTGTTGACGGAGGTAAGTCGACTCGCTCTCCAAGCCGGATCCCTGGCAGCTGCTGACCACGGGACCCTTCTCCTTTCCCTGATGTGTTCCCAAGGCTCACATACCTCTTACCTCATCGATCTGCCTCAGCAAAAAGAAACAGAACAAGGCCTGAGTGCCCCAGCCCCAGACGAGGCGGAGCTTAGAGCCTGCATGCATGTTTGCTCTGCCCGGCAGAGTAGTTCTGTTGGAGCTGCTGGTTCCTCAGGGCGAGACCAGATTACCGATAAGAGCCCAGAGTTTTTGACTGCGCACCAGGCATCGTTGTCATACCCTTGCTAGCTGCATGCACCATCTTACTGTGGTGGTCATCTTGCTTGCGGATTAGCTGGGTGACTCCATACCCCTCTCGCTGGGGGAGGTGTTCTTAAGCCAGCCCTGTGTACATAAAAGCTGATCTTACCCTTAAAGACATCGCCTAGTGCGTCTGGCTATAAAACATGAATGAAATACTAAGTGAAGCACAGTCTGGCAATGTGTGCCGGTCCTGGAGTGTACCCCCTGCACTTCTTAACCTGCCCAGAGCTGCTCCTTAAAGAGGGATTATTTCAAGTGTTTGCAAATGCAAATTATATTTCCATTTGTCTCTCATGTGCACAATTAAGCTGCAACAAAGAGCATTCCTGCAAATGTTTGACCTGATCTGTCCTGCGGCTGGCAGGTCTCCTTCAATGTCAGACTTTCCTCAGTGAGAATGTATCTTTCTATGATCTGCTGCAGGTTGGAGTATAGGAGGGTATTCTGTGGTACTGAAGGAAGTTGCAGACTGATATGGCTGTAATACAGCTGTGCTGGCTGTGTTTTCCCAAACAGCTTGCATTAATGTGTGCTTCCCACAGTTCTCAACTATGGAGGTGATGTGGCAAGGGACACCGCAGGCTGCAGGCAAGGTTCACTTACACAGGCAACTCCTGCTCTATCACTAGGGTGGCATAATTACGATTTGCTCATATTTACTGTTCGTGTGGAAATACAGTGGTACCTTGGTTCTCGAACTTAATCCGTTTGGGACTCCGGATTGAATCCTAAAACATGGTTCCCAGCTCCCCAAAATTACTTTTACACACACACACACACACACACACACACATATATATATATATATATATATAGAGCTGCTGTAACTAGCTGCCACTCTCGTGGCGCCATTTTGAAAAAAAATATATAAATAAAACACAAAATTAACTTCTAAAACGATAAAGATCCCAATGTTACCCCTGCTCTGCCACAATCGTCCGCTCGTTCTAGGTGCCACGCCCCCTTGTTAACCTCGTGTGGGATCCCCTTGTGATCAGCTGTTTCTGTTTGTTGTCATTAGTCCTCTCTATTAAATTCATGTTTCAGTTTGTTTCCCCAGTCCGGTCATTGGGTGTGTTTGACTTGCTTACAGCACTGGCATAAAGCAACGCATTCTGACCAAACTGGAACCGCCTCTGTGACGACACACCGTTGCCCTTATTGGCTGAAAAGTTTAATTACAGGCTTGACGTCTGTATCCCAGGCAGTTCTGATGCATAATCTATTTCTCCCAAATATCACGAAAAGCAGTGAGAACTGGTTTTCATTTAATTTCCCCCGTAAAATAAAATGTAAATGACATAAATGCTCCAATAGTACACGTAAATTAGTGAGTTCGAGAACCAAGGTACCACCGTAATCTATAGTCATTCAGACTGGAATGAGCTTCTTCCAATAAAGATCACTCCGGAAGCTGTTGAATAGTTGTCGATGGAGGTTGACTGAATATACTTCTGTAGCAGACTTCACAGGGACCTTGTGAAAGGCCCCACTTATTTTGTCTGTTTGTGCGTCTGCATCAATGAATCGCTGCATCATTGAGTGCCTTGAGGAAAATCAATCCTCACTTGATCACTTCTGAAATGTGATCAACTTTGCTTATCCAGGCTATGATCAGTTGCTTCAGGAGTCTTATCAGACATCAAGTTTAGGCCTATCACAGCTCTGCCTGTTGACAAACCGGTCAGGTGGAACATCATCTGACCACCTGGCTGTTATCACTGTCAGTTCTGACCAAGACACCCATCTCTACTCCAGTTGTATTTCTGATGTAAGATATTTATATATTTACAGACACCATTACTTATTATTTCTTATCCCCCCTGTTGGAAACTAACAAAGTTCTTTAATTCCCAGTAGAAAAGCCTACTGTAAAACAATATTACCGCTTTCTTGACATGATGTCCTGTATTGAATCATCATGAATAATACTTGCGGGTTACTGACAGCTGCTAGAATTGTGTGTTTTCGGTTGCTGGTGATCTGATGACATGCAGCTCCTTTGATAAAGCAGTCCGAGCCCCCAGAGTGTTTCCCTGTCCCCTGCCTGCACGTCAAGCCCGTCGGGCTGAAAGCTGTTAGCTACTGCCTGGAAGGGCGAGCCAGGCAGAATATCGGCCAGTCCAATGTGTCCAGACCACACGCTCTCCGCATAACCGGGGATCATTTTCCTCTCCCAAAAAAAAAAGGAACTAAGCTCCCTAAAGCCAAACTGTCACAGGATGAAGACGTGACGGAACTCATAACTGTGCTCTGCTGATACTGTGCAGACGTCAAACACGCTCTAACCTGCCATTTTAGACACTGGTTATAGGACAATATGTAGAGCACATTCGAGTGTGTAAATTGTTATGAGGTAGGCAGGCGAGCTAAAGATGTCAGGAGAAATGTGTGCTTGTGTTGGACCTCGAGATGCAGGAGAAATCTGAACAGAAATTGGGTCACTTAACTGTTCTGCTTCTGCACTTTGGAAGTGTACTGCGAGTAAAAGTGGCCACTGTAGAGAGCTCAGTCTGGCCTGGACCATCCATTTAATCATGTATCATTGTCCACTGTCATCTGCTACTTATTTAATCTATTTCGTTTAGCTTCTTTAGGACGATCACTGCATTTGATGAGTGGGCTTCTGCGTTTTCCTCTCTTTGGTCACATAGCCTATGTTCACATGCTGCTTCCCTGCCAGGCAGATGGATCCCTGCTGATCCCTCGTCAGTCTTCAGTGGTGGCCCGTCTGTAGTCGTGAATAGTTTTATCCAGCGTCACCAGCTGGCCATCAGCAGCACGGTCGTGCCCCTTCTGGCCTCTGCGTTGGGGAGAGTCCCCCGATTCACTGGCCTGTAGGAAACATGAGCGTACGCAGATTGAGTCCTGGTGTCTCCTACTGGAGGGCCAGGTGTTGTACCTTTAAGTTTCAGCTCAATAGATCAGTTAAGATTATATTAACCCTCGGTAGTGTTTTCTGGGCCAAATCTCCTTGGATTCTTTTTTTCTGGTTTTAATACCTGTTGGTTCCAACAGGCTTTTTCTAGGAGGACGCTGTCAAATGTCATGTGTGGCTTTTAATCCATGAATCCCTACAAGCGCCTCACAATGGCGCTGTGTCCATTTTGGAGTTTAGGAAATAAGCTTTTGCCAATAATAGTGTGTGCTTGCAGTGCCAGCTGCAGTTGTGCGTAGTTGCTGGAGATCGCTGCAGTAGGATGCGGCCTGCAGGGATGCTTCCCGTGTGACACACGGTTTGCCTTTCATGCACAACACCGTTCATACTGCACTTTTCAAGACCGGTGTATTTGGTCTCGGCCATTAGCCTCTCTGACGGGAGCAAATGCTCATAAACACAAAGACACACAATCACCCCGAACATCAGTGGCTTCATCCATATTTTTGTGGACCCAGTTTGTTGCAGTGTCTTAGTGCTTCCTACCTCTGTCACGGGGCATGGTGATGCAGCTACAACATCCTTCTTGGTGGAGTTAAGTGCCCCGGGCCGGCATCCCCTGACCCACCAGTGATCTTTGTTTTGGTGCTGTTGCCAGGGCGACACACAGCGACTGTGTGAGCATCACACACCTGCAAGGGGCCCACATATCTCCTCAGGGTCTGTGTGCATGTCTGCTCATGTGCGCAAGTGTCTGTCTTTGTGTCGGAATGAGTTTCTTAGCCTTGTGGAAGAAATCGTAAACAGATCCAGCAGTTTCTGTTTAATATAGTTCCTGCAATGATAGGTCAACAAATGTATGATGGTGTGTCAAATAATTAACTGACCTATCATCAGCTCAGGCAGTCAAACAGCCAACTACTCGGCCAGCCAGTCGGTCAAATTGTATTCTGGTGTTTGTCAAAAACTTTTACAGTGGAACTTCAAAAGCAGCTGAGCAGTACTTGAGGTTTCTGCGTATTATTGCGCACGTAACAGATGCAGGTGTCGTTTGTAACAATGTGCAGGTGGGAGGAGGCAGCAACCGTGGGTCAGGGAGTGAGCTGGGTGTCGGTGTCATCCTGCCTACAGTCCTAATGACTGCAGTGACAGTCGGGGGAATCTGCGCGGTGGTTAACAGGGCTGCAGATGTGCCAATTGGTAATCAATGCTGGAGGGTTAAGACATCTGGTGGAAATCCGTGTGCCCCTTTCCCGTTATAATGGTGCATGTGAGCACAGCCTCCTGCAGTGACTCCAGACAGAGGGGCTTGCATGTTCTGCTTCTGCCATTTATCCAAATAAACAGAAAAGGAGAGAGAGAAGTAAGTGAGTGATTGAAAAACCACAGAATGTCTCCCCTCTGCAACAGTGGGCTGAGTCCGTCATTCAGCTCTCATGTTTGAATAATGTAATGACGATGTCTGTCTGTCTTTTAGGAGATGGAGAGGAGGGTTGAGCATTTCCAAACATTCCTCTGAGGGACACCAGCCTTTTTTGAGCCATTTTCCTTCTCTTCAAAGCCAAGCAAGTTTGTGGTCTTGGTCTTAATGGAAAAACGGAGGAAAAAAGGAACACTTGTATGGGTGACTTTGGTGCTATCGTCTCAGGTACCTGGGCAGGACCAGTCTACAGAACCAAACACAAACTCATTAAGGTTTTCTTTATGTCAATGAGATGCACACACCAATGCTGTCTGTGCCTGGTGCTATCATATCCATTTGCTGCTTGGTTTTCTTTAGACAAATGGGGTGATTTTTGTTTTGTAACAGTAAAGGGGCTTTAACTGGGGGTAGGGGGTCTTTAGACCCCCGGTATCACACCAGCAGTGACATTGCAGTGTGATTGAGGTATGGGATCAGAAAACCGCACATCCCATGAACCTCGTCGCCATTTTGACTGTCCTCAAAGCCGCGACTCTCTCTGTCCTCAAACACACTTCAACTGGAATCGCTAAATATGTTTTCTCAAGTACTCAAGACAATTGTTGCCAAAACAAAATTTGTTCAGCCTAATTAGCACGTGGGTGGCTTTTCTTTCTTTTTTTTTTTATTTTTCTGCCACCCTCACTGGTGTTGGCCTCTCAGATTAGAGCATTTGTCCCATGTTCCTCCTTCCAAAAACACCTGAAGCTTGAAATTCTAAGTTTAGAAAGTTGAAAAGGCACTTGCTAAATGTCTGCTAGTTTATACTAATTCTAATATACATCTTGTGTCTTGATACTCACAAACCAAAAATAATCTGCCATCAGTAAATTACTTAGAGCTGGAGGAGTTTGCTAGCATTTGAAATCCTAACACTGGCTGGTCAAAAGCTTCCTCCCTGTTTTCACTGTGTGACTCTACCTTTAGTACACGTCGAACTTGCTCATAACATTCTGTTCACATTCTTAGCTGGAATAACCGGATTGACTTCAATTTAATGTCTCATTAGCACTGCCTAGCATGTGCCTTATATATCCAATCATATTAAGATGTTCGGTGACAATGTATTGTATAGGGGTTTATGTATGAGTCTTGCATTCACACTATTAAATAAAAAAAGGATAAAAATTACGTTATACATCTCACCCGTTTAATTTGAAAGCAATACAGGATGTAGGCGTTCATAGCGACTGCAGCGTTATTTCTGTTCGCCCGCATGTTACGTTGCTGTTTGTGAAAGGGTCTGTGCCAATCTTTCGTGGGGTTTCTTTGAATTGTCAGTGTCCCTTTCAGAAGTGTTGTTCTCGTCACCTTGCAGGAAATATCTGCAGTTCTATACCACATTGATTTTTAATTTTTTTTTCGTTTTTTTTTCCCACATACAGCTTTTATTTGCATTTTTTTTACATTCGTTTTTAACATCTTTCATTTCACAAACAAAGAACAAGGTCATTCCAGGCAGTGCTGATTGCTTTTCAGATAAAGAACATTGTTTTGTTCATTTTACGTTGAACTTTATTCCTTAGATCCTGAAAATAGGGAGTTTTTGATGTTGGGCTCAAATTACTGCTGATGTTCACGTGATATGGATAAATATATTTTTGTTTACAAAACAGAGAAAAAAAATTCTTAGGGTGCTGAATTTTGTTGGGCTGCTTCGGGTCCCAGTTCTGGAAGCTTAGCTCTGGGATGTCCACTGTTAATTAGCCCGTTCGTATAGGTGCTGGCAGTAGCTGAAATCTCCCATGACCAGTGCCATGCCAGAACCCTTTCGGGTCGATTTAGGCGTGAAGCTTTTCAGACATATGCAATAGAAGCATTTCAAGACAATGGTTTGGACGACAGAGGGATTAACGTGAAACCGCAGCTACCTCAGCTTAATTTATTTGACGTTGATAAAGGTCAAGTCGTCCATGGGGTACAAACAGTGTTTGTTAGGGTTAGATTTTCATAGCAACACCTGCCGACCCAAATGCTAAGGTACTGGATCAGTAGAGGCAACCCTGTGGCCGCTGCATTTATCAGCATTTTTTATTTCCTTTGTTTTCATTTTGCATTTGAGCCAAGTTGAAGAATCGCAACTTTAAATTGAAGCGTCGTTTACTGTTTGTGTTGGTGTTTTCGGATGGATGCCCCTCAATTGCTTCTGTTCCTTCATAGTGCTATACTTTCATACGGCTTGTGTTTCTGTCCACATTCTCCTCTTTGATTATGCCTTGTCGGCGGACTTTCGGGATTTTTTTTCATTGGTGTATATTTCTTATTTATTAATGTAATTATTGAACATGGACTCTGCGGTGTTATATTCATTGAAGAGTCTTGTATATGAATTGAAATTGGGAAAAGTTGTTACTCGGGTTTTTAAATTTTTGCCGATCGCAGTGTAGCATAATAGTGTATAGCAAGGTCTGTGTGGAAAAGGGGGTTTACAGGTTCTCAGGTTCTTCATGTATTAATCTTTCAGTTTGTATGTGCTCCACTTGTGAGGGGGGTTGGGGGGGGGGGGGGGGGGGGGCGGGGGCGGGGGGGCGGGGGCGGCGGGGCGGGGGGGGGGGG
>JABFDZ020000043.1:15451436-15470850 GCA_019775955.2 Pollimyrus isidori
TCCATGTTCTCATTCTGTTTATGCCAAATTCTGACTCTACCATTTGAATGTCTCAACAGAAATCGAGACTCATCAGATCAGGCAACATGAACTATGCAATATGAAAGATATTAATACAGTATCACTGCTGTGAGAATTTTATGTAACCTACCCTGACAGTGAAGCCTTTCCACACGATCCAACTGAAGTCGACCCAGTAGTCATTTTCTGTCATACTTTATTTTTTTTTGTTCGTACAGATTTACAGACGTCCATCTACCCAGCTTTCTAAAAACAGAATCATTTACAGAATCGATTCATTTTTAAAATAAACATTTTTTCCCCATTCCTAATTTACAGCACCGCCTGCTCCCCACCCTTGCAATTATATTTCAACATTCCCCCAACAAACCTTATGAAATGTAAAAAAAAAAAAAAAGGACAAACAATGGAGGAATACACTGATACTGAGCGCGGTGAACCTCAGCCTCTGATTATTTGTGCTTTGGCCGAGTACAGAGAAATGGCTCTGTGATGGTTTAATAGTCTGTTTGCAGCCCTTTACATTTCAGCTCTTATCTCCCCACCATGTGCCCTAACCCCCCCCCACCACTGTAGTTTGTACTGCAAGCTCCCAAAACAGACTCGCGACTCGAGTGCTCCTCAGGACGTCCTCTCCCCGGCGCTGTCGTTCTCGCGGTGGAGCATCGGATCCGTTTGGTGATAACCCCATTTAAACAGGAGCCATTGGCAAGGAGGCCATTACTGCAGTGAACACTTGGAGAGCGGCAGACCGACCCCTAAAGTCTGCCGTTATATTCCTGTAATTTGCAAGTTATCGCAGATAAAAACCAGACGTACCCATGAAATGCACATGATCCTATAGAAACAGGAGGGGGGAACAAACCTAATAAAACTGATCACAGATGGGAAAACGATAGCTACCACATTTTTATGAAACTGACAAGCTAGTGCTGAAACCAGTACAAACATCTAGTGAAACCACCAGGCGGTGGGTAAGTTAGACTATGTTACATAGCTGAGGCTCTGGGCCTCAATTTCACCGACATGGTGAAGAATGTCATTTACATTCGGTACGGATCGAAGGTGGGAGGGGTTTACCGACGGCAGGGTGGGACAGGACTTATGGCATCGCTGCCCGCCCTAAGATTTCTGGGTAAGAGTCTCTGCTGCATCGCCCACTTCAGCCGCTCTGGATGTACTTCTTGATGACCACGCAGCCGTGCCTGAAGAGTGGACAGGGCAGGTTCTGCAGGAGAGTCCAGGTGCTGCTGCAGGGGTCGTAGGCCTCCATGTTGCCCAAAGCTGGTCCCTCGCTGCTGACGATGCCACCCGTGGCATAGATCTTACCATCCAGGATTGCAGCACTGGGTGGAGAGACGTCAGGGACAGGTCTGGATTCAGCTCTGAATGCATGTTTACCTCCAGGACTCTATTCTTCTTTCAGCTCTCCTCCATCTCCTTCTTGCCACCTTCTCTCACCTTACTTGGTTTCCTTTCCCTATTGGTCTCCAAGCCTCATCCTCAAAATTTACCTTGACACCTCCACTTAATATGTAGTAAATCTATCTGCTGTCACGCCTGCTTTGTTGCCTGCTAAATCTGTTTTCTTTTAGAAGACCATGCCACCAATTAGCACAACTAGTCATTATTTTTTGTCAACTTCCACATCTGCATTTTTGCCCTGAATTTATCACGTCTTTAATAAATAATCAGGCCACCCTTAGTAATGATTTGACAGCTTTTCCAGCATTAATGCAGTAATGATACGTAAATTTAGTCTTCTAATGGCTATTCTACCTTGAAACATATGTAGGATTTGTTTGCCTTTAGGTCCTGCATGTATATAACTAATCAAGTAAAGCAACCAGGAACTGGATACCATTAATAAACTGTGTGATCTACAAATGAGACGCAGAGTCCTTGTTTCAGGATTCTTATAGCATCTCTCACCAAACATGTTTCTTAATGTGCCAAATTAGTTGTTTGCCCAAACATTTTCTGAGCAGCGATTTTGCACATCGTTGCACAAGCTAGAAATCCAGTAAACACAACTGCAAATCTCAGCAAATTTTATCCCTATAAATAGACCGTTCCCCTGCAGACGGAAACAACAGTCTTTCATAGAGAGGATTAAAACTTCCAGTTGTAAGGAGATTAGTGTTTTGTAGCACCTTTGGGATTTGACTGATACCATTTACATGAAGTGCCCTCATATCAGTGAAATGCGGCACATACAGAATGCATCCAGGCTGATTATTTTGTACAGATAAACTTAGAGGCAGGAGGAGGAGACAACCGGATGTGTGTAATGCTCCAGGACACCCTCCGATTCAGGATTTTAGAATAAAAAAGATATTTCAGTTGGGGATTCAAATGGCAACTGCACTCCTCATTTGAATGTGTCAGGGGGGAAATCCTACAGACCATTTTGATCAGTAAATGAATATCACCCGAGGTCACATTGTGTTAAAATGCAAAAAATGAATGGAACACAGGCATATTGGAACAGAACTGAATTATATAACTCAAAATCTTCTTTCTCCATACAACTCAAAACAGCCGGAGTACAGATGTCTGAGGCATTGCCCTACACTTGTTTTTGTGAGCAGACAAAATGGGGCAGCTACAATGTGAATATACTTTTTAAATAGAAACGGGACTAAGCAGTGGCCCTATTAAACTGCAGCCAATATTGATTTCTGGGTAAAAATATGACAGGCAAACTAAGAATGAGTGACTACATTAAGAGAAAGCAAAATGCGTTTTATTAAACAACACCGCTTAAAGGCTTAAAATATCGAGTGGTCATGTGAAAGTGATCCATCCATCCATCCATTTTCTGAAACTGCTCGTCCTATTCTGGGTCACATGGGGTCTGGAGCCTATCCTGGAGGCTACAGGCACAAGGCAGGGAACAACCCAGGATGGGGCGCCAACCAATCACAGGGCACATCTACACACCATTCAAACTTATGAGCGATTTTTCCAACTCTAATTAACCTCAGCATGTTTTTGGATGGTGGGGGGAAGTGGGGGGGGTACCTGGAGTGAACCCCATAATGACACTGGGGGAGAACAATAATAATTATAATTCATGTTCTTTAATGGTAACTTCCCAGTCTGCCATCTGCAAGTCGAAGCCATAGAACTGCTAGTTCACTCAAACCTATAAATATGTAGCCTGTCATTAAAAACATTTGTATATAATTTTCATACAATAGTTTCAAGCAAAAGGAAATATGAAAACTGGAGTGGAAGTTTGTCAATGAAAACTAACCCGGCACCTGATTATGCCTGATCCAGAGAAGTATGGAACCTAAAACTTTCCTCCTAATCAGTCTTAGGAAAGGCTGTTATCCCTCATCTAGTCACCGGTGATCCCAGCTGAGTCCTGCGTTCTCTCCTGCGGCTGCCCTCTTAAGATGCATGTGGGAAACGTGTCTTCATATCACTCGGCTGCTACGCTACAGAGGGACTTGAACCAGGAACAGACGTGCCCACGTCTTGGAGCGCCAAGGCTACGGGAGCCGAATCCCAGGCTCCTCCACAGAGAAACTCTACAAAGACGAGTCTCGGAGAACTTCAGTTCTTCCTGAAAACTCTTCTGGGGGTGAGGACTCACTCTGCGTCTCTGTGATGAGCACATGTACAAAGCCTCTATTCCCAACGGCACGCAGACTCCCGCTGCGTTCCCAGTGGAGATTCAGCCATCCACCGTGTGACATCACACAGATAATACCTACTGTAAATCGCTTTCATCTTTTCTGAGCCAGTTGAGTATTCTGTCAACATGGAATTTTTAAAGCTATTATGTGAAGTAATTAGCAAACAGTGAAAATTTCCCTGCAGAAGCTGTATAATGAAACGGCTTTCTTGAAGTGCTTAATTGTGAATTACAGTAATTTCCTTTGGGTTTATTTATTTGTTATTTATTGTCAGTGGGATAGAGACTGACTTGAGTCTCCCAGCAATAAGACAGGGTTTTTTCCCTCATGTGTATGAAACATTGTGCCCGTTTCACGCTGCAGGATGACCCGGTTTGGGAGCAGCAATGGCATCTGCTGAACACCTACCTGCAGAACTGCCTGGAATGGTTCATGCTGGGTCCAGCCTTGATGTTGCCCTTGTCTGGGTCATAGATGGTGGTGGCCCTTGCATAAGCTCCACCCAGAATGAAGATGAAGCCGTTGAGGGTAACAGCTGGGGCGTACTTATTATCTGCACGCAACAAGAAGGGTAACACATCTCATTCACTTTACCGACATTACTGGTATATATGAGTCTTAAGTATAACGTACTATCCAGATTGCAGTTCATTTTTAATTACTTTCTAAGCCAACTGAATTAATGAAATCAGTCTAGTGTTTCCCAGGGCTGAATAATACATCCAAAATGTGCCATGATAATATAAAAAAAATCTTTCCCCAAAATAATCCATCTTTTAGTTTAATTATTAAGCATCAACACTCAATAGCCAGAAGCTACAGGTACCAGCTCAGCGGAACAACTCCCAATAAAGAGAAATAATTTTCAAATCCCCAAAGGAGAAAAACTTCAGGAACTCCAGGACATCCCTGCTGTTCCAGTTTTCCAAAAGAAACTCTCTTCCGTGTTGACAGCATGAAGAGATCTGAGAACTTCCAGATATATTTCTGCGGAGAAGCTACAGCATAGGCTATTTTTCACACTAGCTGGCACTTGAAACCACTATATATCAATAGCTACTCTTGACCACTAGCTTCCATTAGAGACAGAGACTCCCACAGGTCTGCTGCTGTTCTCAGCTGGGTTTGCCTCATGTATTTATAAATGTTTTCATTATATTCTGAAATGTAGGGAGTGCTGGTGTCATTGGGCGAATATGGCGCCCCGTGCTGGGGTGGGTCTCGCTCTCTCTGGATAGATCGCTGCTTGTAAATATCATCTTTAAGCATAAAATTAGCTCCCTTAATTCAGTCAGAGGGCCTTTGTTTTCCCCGTCAGCCTAAAAGCCGGGAATTGCTTTTAACATAGACCTGTCCATTACAACTGGCATTCACTCCTCCTCTAAGATGTGCTTCCCACAGCACAGAAATACTGAGAAAATAAGACAGGATACAGATGTATTTGTCGGTAAGGGACTAGTCTCCTGCACTGCCTAACTCTCAGCGAGTAAAAATGGCACACCCCCACTTTACCCAGCATCGGGAAGTGCAACTGTAAGCAGAAAATGCACCCATCGCGTTCTGCCCGTCTGACATTTTTTTCTCACCGTCAGTGCTGCTGCTCTGCGTTCTCCCCCGCATGCAGACTGCATCCACAGTCAGGGGCAGCAGAAAGGCCAGTAACCCCATCTCTCACACTTACGAGAACAGCGACTCCAAGTCTGATGCCAAACATGACCGACCATCCCCGCAGAGGTCTGAAAGCGGGACACTCCACACCAGCCGCACTCGGTGATTTCTGACTTGTTCAGAGTTAACGTGTTTGAAAAGGCTGAACCCTCGACAGTCAAAGGTTTCCTCGCCTGATATCAACCTGCACTCTCTTCTGTCCTCCTTAAACTACTCTGCCTTTCAGTAACTGGTGTAGTGTTTATCCACACTCTTTAATAAGGACTTTGGGGAAGTTCTCGGTTTTCGAACGCACTAGAACTCAAATTTCTTGAAAGTCGAACAAACCAGTTTGACCTAGTACTCCATCTGAATATCTTAAGTCGAACCGTGACCACTGACCTAATATAAATTGTACGCTTTAGGAAATGAGTCGTACTACAATGCAATTCTTACTTGAATGCCTTCCTCACAGACTGGACATTAACCAAATAAAGCAGTGCAACATTACAGTAACTAATATTAAAGAAACCACTAACTTACGTGTACTATTTATGTTATTTATTTAAACTTTATTTTACCAGGTAAATTAACTGAAAACCAGTTCTCACCGCTTTACGTGATATTCGGGAGAAATAGCTGATTATACTCATCGGAACTGCCTGGGATATGTCATGCGTGTAACTAAACTCTTCAGCCAATAAGGGCAAAGGTGTGTCGTCACGGAGGCGGTTACAGTTTGTGCAGCCAGGTAAGAGGTCGCAATGCATCTAACCGTAATGCATTGCGTCAGGATCAGAATGCGTTGCTCTAAGCAAACGCTGTAAGCAAGTTGAAAGCTCCCAATGACCGGACTGGGGAACCAAGCTGAAACGCGGACTTAATACAGAGCACTAATGACAACAACCAGAAACAGCTGATCACATGGGGATCCCACGCGAGGTTAACGAGGGGAAGTGGGACACGGAAGGAGCAGACGATCAGGGAAGGACAGGGGTAATGTTGGGGTAAGATCGTTATTGTTTTGGAAGCCTTGTTTTATCCTGTTCATTTTGTGTAATTTTGGGGGAACAGGAACCAATTCATTGTTTTTCCATTATTTCATATGGGAAAAATCCGATCAGAACTCGAACTTTTTAGGATTCGATCCAGAGTCAGGAATGCATTAAGTTCGAGAACTGACATAACACTGTATTTCATCTGTTATCATTATTGAAAAGATGCTGGATAAAAGTAAAAGATAACTTACAATATTGCAATAGCGTATTTTCTGGTTAGAGTGAAAGGTATGAAGAAATACTGTCTTCGCCCTTAAGACTTTTCTCCTCAAACGCAAAAACACGTGAAACATTCCTCAGCCTGAGAAAGTCATTTACAGTTGTCCACATTGGAGCTGGATGAAAATGTACCTTTCATGAGAACCGATCATGTGTCCTGCTGGAGCAAGCGACCCCAAGAGACAGGACTCCTGCATGTATTGAGTATGATGATGTTTATTATTATTGATATTGTTATGAAACTGGGCCAAAACTGAATATTTGATTTATTATTAATAATAATTCGGTATTACGAATTGTTGTATTTAATGCGATTTTTTAAATAATAAGCTTTATGGCCGTCAATTCGTAAGTTGTCCTTAAATTGGAGGTGCTTAACCCAGAGACTGAATTGTCTATATTGTTATTATTATACTGGGCCAGCAGCTGGCGCGCTCACAGCTCCACGCGCACGAGTGAGTGCCTGTCAACCACTAGACGATTTACTCGAGTTTGACGAAAGTAGCGTGAAATCGGTTTCACGCCCGACTCCACGCTCAGTATCGCCGCACTACATAAACTGCGTGTGTAATTGTTTTCAATCATGATGCGCCGCCGATGCGGGCGTCCAGATCCCCCCGGGTGCGCGGCACAGACAATCCGTCCGTCAGGGCGAGGAACCGCCGGGCACGTTAATGTCTGCCCGTGTGGTCGTGTTGGGCTCCGGCGCCGGTGAGCCTGGAGCCGCAAACCCCCGCAGTGCCTCGGAGTGCAATCGGCAGAATAAATATGGAGAGACTGAAGCGGAAAGCGCGAGTAAACTGAAACCCAGAACAAATTAAAGTGCCACCGAGAACTTTCGTTTGTTTGGAAGATCAGCATAATATAAAGCTGAGGATTTGAGGTTTGCGATTTCTAAAGTTCATGTGTAGATGGTTCACTTTCCTTATACTGAAAACTGGCCACATTTCATGATAATGATATCGAGTAAGAATCTGTCTTTTAGTACCTTAATTATTAACGACTTTCTGATGTCAGTTTACTTAGCAGTAGAGAAACGTAAAAAAAATAAAACTATGTTTTACAATAAGTTGGTATTTTATGTTTTCATTTACTTGTACTGGAATACAGGCATCCATCCTCACCAATCATCGGCGACTCGATGAAGCTCCAGCTGTCGGTCTGTGGTACATAGGACTGCAGCACGCCGGCCGAGCGGCCCGCCTCGTTCACCCCGCCGAACACGTAGACCTTCCCTCCGCACACGGTGGCCGCGGCCGAGTGCACCGGCTTGGGGAGCGGGGACACCGTCTCCCACTGGTTCGTGATGGTGTCATACCTGCACCAGAAACATAGAAAAGTCACCATTATGTAAGACCCCTCAGAGGGAGAGAGAATATATACCCCATATATATTTGTGTGCCTTTTGATGTAGACAAAATGTGCCTTTGTCTACATCAAAATTGGTTTAATGGGAAATCCTCTTTTTAGGGACAGGCCGTATTTAAAGTACCTAAGAACCTGTACCCTTAATCATCCTTTATCTTTAAGCCAATAAACTGAGTAGCCTTTGTGCTTCCAAAGCTCAGTCACCTGGGAAGACAGTGGATCACAGTGGTCCAAGGGCTGTACTCGTGCCCAAAACAGACATGAAAGTAATCAGATACTGCCATTAAGCTCAAGCGTTTGCTAATAATCAATCGCTGCTTGTCCCCTAGAAAGAGTGAGATCAGTATCTTACTTTTAAATCTACTGCACAGCATCTTGGCAATACTTCCACCCCAAACACCAGGGGATGTCTGCGGAATTCAAGTTTACAAAACACCCATAATGCTCTGCTATGGCCACTTTTACACATTGGGGATAAAGTACTATGGATAATGGATATGCGCCATGATCCAAATGTCGCTGGTTCATGTCTCAGGGATAAAACCTTTGAACAAGGTGCTTAAGCTGAACTGATGCATCCATCCATATAAAGAGGTACAAACTGCAAGTCACTCTGGACCGTGAGAGAGAAACTAGATGTGAGTTATGGATCGTGTAGAATGGATTTACTCGTTGATGCCAAAAGCTACTCCTTGTCATTGTCTTACCTTACATATACTACTGTGAATCTATATTTCCCAAAGGCTGCTTTGAACACAGTTTCGGCATGTTACTGCTGCACTGGCGTGTCTAAATCACTGCCGTGAGCGATCACTGTCCACTCCAGCTTCAGCCCTGCACTCTGGGGTTATTTGCACTGATAAACAGGTGTCGCACGAATATTGTTGTTGGAGGGGTATGTCATCCCCCCCCCCCACAGTCCCACCAGACATGTACCTAACTCAACTCCTGATGCTGCAGATGCATTTCGACCATATGTCTATAGCTGTGGGAGAGACCAGCGATTGTCTGGCTTTTAGAATAGCAAACTTGCGTCTGAATACACTGTACACGTTCTCCCAAAAGTGACAGATGGCTTCTGGCAAGGCGGCAGATCGTAAGTCATGCATTTTTCCTGCATTAGATAGTAGTTGCTCCACTGTTTTCATTGTCTTCTGAAAAACATCTGTACTGTGCGATGTAACGAAGTCTAACGCAAAAATCTGATAAACCCAGCAGACTGAAAAGCGGTTTGAAAACTTTCTAGCTGTGCGGATCCTGAAATGTGAAGGACATCAGGAGAGCTCCCATTCAGAGCAGATGTAGAAGTGGCTGGTCCTACAGAGGGGGCGGCGCCATCAGGACCTCCTTACCAGGCATTTACTCCACCAGGTGCTGAGTCCTAAGGACCTCCTGTAACTCCACCCACCCCGTGCACAGACCGTTCAGGCCGCTGAGGCCAGGGCGACGCCTCTGCCACCTCAAAGCCCCAGCCGAATGCTTCCGGAGAAGCTTCCATCCACAAGCAATAAGACTCCGTAACAGGAGCACCTGGCAGACAATGCACCCCTGCACTCGTTCAAGCGAGTCCTCCCCCCCTTACAGCGATCCTGCCATTTTCGCCTTCCTTGTATTTTTGCCTTCATCTGCATTACTCTCTCATTGGTTTGTCTTACTGTTATTTGGTATATATTGGATGTGTGTGTGTGTTTCACTACATTCTGGTATATTTAGGGAATATAGTATATTATGTGCAACATATCTATCTATACAGGAGTCAGTGAATCTGCCAGAATAAGCATTTCACTGATGTTGGAAGTCATTATGCATGTGACACAGAACTTTGGTGTGTCTGAACACTGTTGATCACACTGTTGGGGATGGGATTAGTACACCGATATTCACCATCCATCCACCCACCCACCCACCTCATAGCCACTTATCCAGGTCATGGCTGCAGGGCTTAGGTATCTGCTGGAGTGCCATGTTGTGTTGCTGCATGAAAAGCAGTGTTTTTATGAAGCAGTTCCTAGTAGATCATTCAGTCCAGTCAAAATGTGCCAGAAGGAGATTCCTGGCCATGAGCTGTCTGCCCCAGTACCAAGGCATTCTCACGCATTCATTCATACTTATGTACAACGTCTATAGGTTACTCACGCGCACACAATTGCTATAATGGCCATTACACTGGTAATGAGCTCAGTGGAGCCCCCTAGAGCAGCTTGGAGGTAGGGAAACCTGGATGGGATTTAGGGGCTTCCGGAAAGCACAGCTTGCCCACGGATGGCCGTCCTGAGCAAAGTTCCAGGAGCCAGAGAGGAGTCAGCTCACCTCCTCACCACTGCACTCCGCATTCCATCTGCCTTTCAGTCACGTCTTTCGGTCTGTCACCTGGACCGTGTGACACTTCTGATGAATTATTTTTATTCATGCGCTCAGCCTTCAGACTGCATTGCCTAGGTTATCAACCCGGCGGCTGTTGTAGAGTAGGGGTGACGGGGAGGGAGGGGGTCAACACAGAAGTCTGTAGAGTAGCAATGGGGGCTCCATGACCAGCTGGAGGTCTGTACAGCAGCAGCAGGGGGGTCCGCAGAGGCGTTTTTCAAATGAATGCCATTATCATCTGATTCAAACAGCTAGAAAAGCTGAAACAGACCCCTGGGCAGAGTGAAACATGCTTATCTCCTGCACAGTCCGCCCGCCTGCAGGTCAGGGCTGAAACGATTGTCTAACCCTGTATGCGATTAAGGTCTGTGTGACCCAGATTCAGGATCCACAGTAAGAGGGAATTTAATCGGCGAGGCACTAAGGGGAGCTGGTGAAAATGACCTGCTAGATGAGGGAAGATCGCCATGCAGGATAACGCCATTAATCGGCGAACGCAATATTGCAAATCCATATTGCGCACACACAACCCATCCATTTTTTTGAACTACCTATCCAGGAAAGGGTCGCCGTGAATTTTTGCTCGAGCTGGATTTATGGACGTTAAATTTCCTGTGTATTAACACCTGAATGCTGGGGTCCATTACAACAAAGCTTTTTAAAATCATGCTCACGTTCCAGCGGTATGGGCGTGAAAGCATAAAGCCGGGGTCACCCTGCCGGCAGTCTGGCCTGTGCCTCTCCGCATCGCTCCGACAGAAGGTACACCTTTCCCCGCACGTCCTTTTGCCGCCGTGCCTGAGACAGACTCCCGATGGCTCTGTCGATCTCCTGAGATGCCAGTCGGCCGCACATGTGAGGTTAATAAAAACACCGCACAGGCTCCCGTCCTGTTACCTCTTCTGCCGGGAGCTGCTCAGTTCCATCTTTCCCATCGCTTGAATATTTCAGAAGCCAGAGGATAGGTCCTGTGGTGCACTGGAACACAGTAACGCAGGCGGGTGTGCATGTGGGGAGGGGCACAGGTTATTCATGACCCCTGAGGCACATTGCAGCTCACTCAATCACTCCGGTCACAAATCTGCCCCTCCAGCAGGGCGGCGCACACATCCATCTGACCACATCACCCATGGTGAGCCTGATGCACCGGAGACGTGGCCCCCGCCTGCCTCAGTAGCGCAAACGGACATGGGACATTAATGCTCTCGCAGGGGGACTTGGTCATGGATCTGCATGTGACAGTGGCCTGGTTTCTCAAAAACACACACACACGCACACACAAAAGCTCACGAGAGGAATGATGCAGCTTGCAGACCACCTGAACCCAGGACCATCTGCCAACGCTTGAGAGCTGGCAGGGAAAAACGACAAGCGACTATGAGCCTAAAAATCCTCAGTGCAGCGTTTCAGACCCGACAAGAGGAGTGTGATCCGCCTGTCGTCCGGCTCCTGGCCGCTTACACCTTTCAAACTCTATTATGACACCGGAAGTCATCAGTTCTGAAGGAGGTTGTACACAATATCAGGAATGGGAAACCGTCTTTGCTGGACATATCATTGCCTACACTAGCGTAAAACGTGATCAAACAGAACGAAATACACAACTGGCTGTGTAGGTTGGTGTAGGGGTGTAGGTTGGTTAAATGTAATATGTACAATAATATAAAAAAGGACAAGCTAAGAAAGTAATCATTTTTACTTTTATCTCGTAGTTATACATTTAATTCATTTAATTCATTTTATACTGCTTTTCTACTATTTTACTGGAGAAACTAATTAATGCGCTCTCCCTCCCGGGATATAAAACCTCAAGGAAGCAGGTTTGAGTCCATGACTTTCTTGTCAAGGAAAAGCCAGCTCTGTTTAAAATACCCAGCAAATAAATAAATTCTTTATTATCAGCTAAGATTGCCTGACCCGGTTTCTAAAGGGAATATTTATGATTTCTCCCATCGTTGTCAAGGTATGGCAGTTAAATTAGTCGCAAGGTACAAGTATGTAGATTCAAAAAACTGAAAAATGGAAAACTTTAACCATTTGAGGACAGGGATGAAGATGATTGTGAATCACCCCACTACTCCGCTGCAATTTCTCATTGTTTTACATATTTATCACAAACATGCAGTACAGCACCAATCTTAAGAGAGCTGCAGTGTAATGGCACATTTAGAAGGTACAATTCATTCTCGCTGTGGAAGATATTTAAAATTTCGGAGACATTTCAATAGGTCAGTTTGCCGATAAAATGAAACTCATTAGAATAAGATCCTGTCCGCAAGAATTTTAAAAAGACTGTTGAAAAAAAATATATATAGAATGAAGAAATGTGAGTAGTGTCATGAAGGAGCTTTTAAATGTGCTTAATCCACAGAGTGTGGGATTAGTACCACGGGGTAGAGGGGGGCCTTAGGGCAGATACCCCATGTGCCCTGTAGGGGGGGCAGGCATCTCCCAGCTACAGGTTCGCCACAGATGGGCTCCCCCAGGACGGAGTCATGCAGTTCGTCTGCATGGCTAATTAGGAGAGACGTGGGCCCTCAGTCACAGATCCTGAGCCCCCTACCAACCTCCCCAGGAGGTGCTGAGGCACTGAAAGGTCTGCGGGGGGCGCTGTTGTCGGGTGCAATTTCGCGGGGGCATTGAGGGTGCTGACAGCTTCTTCTACTGTCAAACAATGAGCGAGATTACTGTCAGGGACGCCTTTATGCGCCAGTGGTGTCGGCATCGGTAGCAGGGGGAGGGGGGGCAGACATTAGTTACATCCTGCACACCCCCTGCAAGCCCTGGGGGGGGACAGGGGGCTCTCATCCATGGCGGCACTGCTTTGGGCTGTCAGGACGATTTCTTCAGCAGAGGTGCTTAAATTAATCTGGGTACGATGTGATTGCAGAGGGTCCACAAAATCAATTAATTTTATTTATGAAATTCAGATTGAGCTGTAACCTGTTTGTCAACACCCATGAAATAAAGGGGTGCAGTAATAACTTAACAAATAATATAACATATATAAAAAATGACATACAACATATTTATCAGGGTTGGGGCCATTACGGAATGTATTTATCAATTCCAATCCAAATCATGAAATAGAACTGGAGTTGGAATTTAAATCTCCCTGAAATTTGAATTAATTTCCAATTCTGTTCCCCATTTTTTTATGATCCCAACTCCAGCTCCATTTCATGATTTGGATTGGAATTGATAAATGCATTCCAGAATGGCCCCAACCGAGGTATTTATATTATATATACAGAATTGTACTATAACCCTGTGCTCGGGAAGAAGCTAGAAAATGGGTGGATTGAGATCATTTAAAATAGAAAGTATGTATTTGGAAGTGGGCTTTAATGTCACTTTTACAAACCAAGTTAGGGGCACATAAGTCGAACAGCAGTGACTTTAGGTGAAGAAATTACCCCTCAGTAAAAAAAAAAACATGATAGTATGGTGCGTTACACGGACAATTAAATGGAACGTGAGACCTCAGTATTTTTACACTGGATAAAACTTTTGTTCTGATTATGGTCTTAATAATGTACATGAACCATGTGTATAATGTCCTTCACACTCATCAGGCATGTTTCAGTATATATATTAGTATTTAGTATTTTGATGAACTTTGGAGATCACAAAATGGATATAGCTGGACTAGTGTACTGAGAATTAATTAACACAATAAGAAATTAATTTATATTTTCATAACTTATTTACAGCCAATCAAAAACATTCCCAAACAGCCTCTGTGAGGGACCCACGGTGTCACTTCCTGATTTATTTAGATCCATCCCTCCCTGCTGCATGATCTGCTCGCCATGCCTGCGTCTCGCTTAATTCCGGTCACTGGTGCTACTCCTTAGATCCACTCGAACAGCCTCATCTAAATAACTCCAGACGGCAAACGCAGCCAAGCTATTCCTCTAGTTCACATGCCGAAACCTCCGTCGGTTAATTAGTTTCCCTTATCATTAATCTGTAATTACGGCAGCATCGTTGTTATTCTGACTGCAGCGGTGTTCAGAGGAAGCGTGTTTTTCAGACGACTTCCTGCTCCCGGCTCCAGGATGACATGGCCTCTGCCATATTAGGAGCCTTTTGTGCCTCATCAGTCGCTCATAAAAATTAATGGCACGATAAGCATTCACACGCGAGTCGCTAGGGTTCATTTCTGTGGCATAGTTTTATATACAAATGTTAGTCTATCCATCATGGAACCCCGTCCAGGTCACGGGGGGGGGGGGGGGGGGGGGGGGCCCAAATCCTTTAAATGTGAGATTGGCCTCGAGGGACCCGGGTTCAGCCACAGCGTACAGCTGTTTCCCCCCCCCAGGGCCCTGAGGCAGGCAAGGCCAACATGCCTCAATGCCAGTTCATGAAGTTCATGCAAGTGGACGGTCTCCTCCCTCTTTAAGCATAGTGTGACGTCCCTCAGCAGGATGGAGGGGGCCCTGTGAGCCATTATTCAGGCTTGGAGTATAAACATAGCGACCCTCTGAATCCCCATGAAGTCTGGTCCCACTCAGCATGGCATGGATTCCAAGCAGAAAGAGAACGCTGAAGTAAAACTGAAATAAATATGTGGAATTTGGCAATAAACACACAAGCAGGGATGCAGAGGTGGTCATGCCACAGCTGTCGGTCTTTAAGAAAGACACATGGCTATTTAAAGGCTATTCTCATTAGCATTGCGAGCTGTTTACTCACAGGTTAATTATGAAACGTGATGCAATAATAAACAGCTATAATAGAGGTGTAAAAAATAAAACTTGTGAGAAATATTTAGTTGGCAGGCTGGTATGAGGATATAAGATGCAGGTAAGACTCAAAAGCCATTCTCATCCAGACATGAAGGACTGACTGTTGTTCTTCTTACCATAAGTTCCATCATGGCTTACAAACTTTGTTAAGAGGCTTGTGTTCAGGTTTCTGGCTGCTACATTTGGTTCCTGGTTGCACAAGGCATCACACAGACAGGAGACTTAGGCCAAAGCTTAATAAACAGACTGGTTACCTCTGTTCTCTGTCTACTCCAATGACGACGTATGTGCTGTTTACTATAGCCTTTCATACTGTACTTATAATCCCCAAATGCGGAGGGCGGTTCTGTTTTTAGGAAGTGCAGGTGTTTGTACAATCTTCTGTCTGATTGTTTGCTCCGACCGCTCACTGTTGATCGTTTCAGGTTGTGTTTTTTTCAAGGAAAACATTAGTCAGACAATGCATGGGAATATTTTGTCCCCATCCTGAACGCCGTGTAACCTAGCTGAGCTGGCTCACGGCTACCCAGGTGATGTAATCACATCGCCGCTCTTTGTTTTCTCTAAACTGACCGTTTTGAGAAGCTTTCTGAGAGAGAGACTGACTTCAGCAGGGTTGAGGTGCCGGTTGGTGGGTGGCGCCATGCATCTGAGTCAGGGGGTGACATCACCCGGCAGCCTATCAGACTGGCTTTCCATGCGAGGCATTAGTCCACTAGGCCTGTTGTGTCATGGTTAACGCAGTTGTTCATCAGGGGACAGTGGGAACTCTTAGTTCATCTCACAAAATGTCCGGCGCGGTAGGATGAGCAAAGCTCGTTGGCTAGTTTAAGTGGAGAAATGGGGCATTCGCTCTCCAGTGGGTTAGACAAGCCGTTCAGAATCATTCTCAGTTGAATTTGATTCACATTACATGATGTCACTTAGATTCCTGTCATTCGATCTTCTGTGTGTCACATTATTTATGATACGTAGGGAACATGAGCCTTTGTCGGCAAAATCTTAGCTTTCATAAATCTACTGAACCGTCTCAGAGTCAATATTAATTCGATTTATTCAAAAATCAATAATATCAGAGATACAGAAGCACTTCATTCACAGATGATGGTACGTACAGTAGTTTTAGGGAAATTACTTTGAAAGTTTAGCTGGTTAAGTCAGAAGTAGGGCCTCAATGTTTGAAGTGAAATGGAAAGCTAAACAGACAAAGCTAGCCTTGTGAGCTATTGCCAAACGTTACTGTGAAAGTTCATTTGAGGGTAGATTTGAAGCAGGTGATGTCTTTCTGTTACAGTCATGGGGTCTGTTACCCCCATTTTTTCTCCTCTTTCGGCGAGAGTGTCTATCACAGTCTATTAAGGTGAGCTTTAAGCAGCGATGACCTCAGCTCTATCCCACTCGGCAATAAAAAGCGCTAACAGAAGATGTGCTTCTTACATCAGCCACTATACAGCTTCATTAAGCTAGCCATGCCATTACAAGCACTGATTAGTTTCCCCAGTAAAGGCCCTCAGATGAGCATTTAATAATAGCCAATTTGTATTATGTAAAATAATAAAGAATTTATTATTAGTGATTTTCATGTGACTTGCCGAAGAGGGGAAGTGATATTCTCAGTTTCTGTTACTTTTTTTTTTTACTTAAGGAAAAGGTGTACCTATAGGTCACATGGCAGTTCTGAAAGTGAAATAGCAGGATGTGAAACTGTATAAAGAGGAAGGACAGTGTCACAGTGTTGAACGCACTAGCTCAGAATCACCAGGAGGCTCTCATAAAGTTTATTTTTTCTAATTAGATTTTTGGCCATAAATATGTGTAATTTTCTTTAACTGTGAAAGCGTATATGCCTCAAGATGTCCATTACATGTCCCTGTGTGGCAAGCAGGTTTTCCATAACAATGAATTATTCAAAATCTGAAGTGCTTTTCATAATTCTATACACTTCCATCCCAGCCACCTTATCCTGTGCAGGGGTCTCAGTAATTGTGTGCTTTCACTTACACTTATTTGAAATTGAATTCTCTGTACTGGATAACAAACTAATTAAATAACAGTGTGACGAAATTTAATCAGCAACTCATCTCTAATAGGATAAGGACTTTCTACCCTACCCTCTCTGGTGTGGGGTAACCATGGACCCCCCTCCCCACCACCACCTCACTCTGGCATAAAATCTGGACATTATTCACAGCAACAACATACTTCTAGACCCATTTTCCACCTGTAGAGTTAACAGATATTAATTCATCTCAATATAGGGACACCACCAGTAAAGATGAAGTACTACAGGTAGGATTTTCTATCTGACATTAAGTTATGTTGATCTGCAGTTTGGCGTGATGGGCGTTATGGGCGTGGTGTATTAATTACATCTGTGTAATACAGGGTTACACTGTCTGTAATGTCCATTTGTCTTGCTGCAAGGCAAAGGCCATGAAAATAAAAAGTTCCTCTTCACCTTCTTCATGATTTCCCAGGTTCCCCAATCCAGGCCTGCAGGAACTTAACTGCCACTCGCCAAGGGCCTGACAGATGGGTTAGAGGACCACAGCATCACACAATTAAAAACGTTAAGCCAAGCTAAACACTTTCTATTATTGCCCTGTAATGAACAGTCATTTAGCAAATGACTTGACAGCAAGAGGCTGTTCTATACAGAGGCAAGTCAGAGAAAAATAAACTTTTAAAAATGAAACATAAGTCAGGTCAAGTGTTCCACTAACTGGAAAGACTAACAGTTACAGTAATTTGGCATTTAAACTATTTAAATGTCTTTTCCTTTCCATAATGAGCTTGACTTTTTATCCCAGCCGCAGTGTTGATGACAGTGAGGCAATATGGTAGACGTCACTCTGAAAAACACTTGTTTGTGTTTGTCGTCCTCAACTGCAAATTAAACATGACCTTTACGCTGGTGCTAATGTGCCTCCGCAGAAAGTTTGTGTGCTTTTCTTGCTACGTGTAGCTGTTTGAGAAAAGGTCGCGCAAGCCTACGGCGTTAGTCCAAACGTGGGCGTCAGCCTGTGCGACAGACCGCGTTACCACACCATCGACCGTCGAGCTGTGTTGAGGCACTTCACCTAAGCGGTCTGAGTGCCAGGAGACATCTGCTGGAACGGGGGACAGGATAAACAGGAACTCCCGTGGCTGTTGAAAAGTCCAGAAAAGTTCTCCTCTGCTATTCGTGACAGGATTAAATCAGTCCATCCTTCGAACCTATTCCTATGCAGGGCTGCAGTGGTCCAGAGCCTATCCAAGCAGATCCAGGCACAAAGGAATGAAGAAGCTGGAATGGGGCACCAACCCTTTGCAGGGCAGCGTGCTGAGGTTTGCATCGTCTCCTCATACCTCTGGAGACCAGGGTGGGGGTTTCTGCCCCAGCTTCATCTTTGGAGCTTGCATGTTCTCCCCATGTCGTTGTGGAGTTTCCACTGGGTTCTCCGCCCCCCCCCAAATTCTAAGAACACTCAGAGGTGAATTAGACTTGCCAAGTCATCTGGAGGTATGAGACAAAGCCTCTACTCAAATAATGTGCAAATTTTCCTGAAAAGGCATCAAGCATGCAGACGCAAAGAAGTGTAGAAAGGGCCATTATTAGTGATGATTTTAGCAGGCACTACATGTGGGAGGGGCATCCATGCTCAGCCAGCAGCATGCTGGGACTGGAGCCTTCCCCAGCCCAGCCGTAGGGTTTGCACCCACAACCTTCCGGCCACGGCACAGATAGCTCACCTCCGGAGCTACACCCCACCCCATGAAAGAAAAGCCTCAACTGGAACTCAGCAAAAGTTTCTAAAAGGGCATTTTATTGTTAGAGGTGGTATTTCCTTATTTTGTTACAAAATGGCCTGTGATGCTATAACAACTCCTGGCATTTGCCGGAGGGTGTTTGACACAGAAAAGTAAAAATTAATTAAGCCCATGTTATCCGCCTTGCTCCACAGCTTCTTTTCCATTCACCCTCGTGTGCTGGATTAATCTCTTAGGAATAGCATTCGCCTCGTCCGACAAAAGAAAGGCGACATCGTCGCCGGGAAAGAAGGCGAAGGCGTGAATCATTTTGCCGCCTCACAGAGATGCTGCTCGGCGAGCCATCACCTTTTGCAGCTCCTGCTTCATACCTCGCAGATTCGTTATTCGCTTAAGTAAAATACCATTTCATTGTCTGCGATATGCAGTATTTAATAATGATCCTAAATCCACCCCGGGGGGGGGGGGGGGGAGCGCTTCACGTACATGGACACCCCCCCATGGGTTAATACAAAAGGCTTTTTTTTACAAAGTATTACCAGCTTTGACCAGCATTGATTGGAATGGTGAAAAATTAATAAAAAAA
>JABFDZ020000043.1:15524831-15538202 GCA_019775955.2 Pollimyrus isidori
GGACACAGCTCTCCAGTGTTCAGCTGCTGTTCCCAGCACATCGTCCGCTGCTCACCAAAATGGCCGGGGAGCAGCACGCAGTGCACTGGACACAGCTCTCCAGTGTTCAGCTGCGGTTCCTAGCACATCGTCCGCTGCTCACCAAAATGGCCTTTTTCGAGTTTAATTACTCAGAATCTCATTAGCTGAAAAACATCAACTATCGACTTCCTGCCCAGCAGCATCTGGTATTTTTACAGTCGGCTTCATAGATTATACATTACTGGCCATTTCATGCCCGATGAGCGATATAAAGCATCGACATCTGACTCCTAGCAATTAATTCCATCAAATAAAAAAATAAAAGATCTTGACATTCTGCTTTAACCTGCATCTGCTTTAATTTACACAAATAAAATTGGAGTATTAATTTATATTATGAATACATACGACACGTCACTTCAGAAAAACAACCCATACAACACAAGCTTCAGAGGAGGCTGGAGGGAATCGCATCATGTAGACAGGCTAAAATGGCCCCAGAAATTTTGTATTTTAAAGGTGCCTTGTAAAGGCATGCAGGCTGGAAGTTGCAGGGAACAAGTGGAAGACAGCCCTGTATTTAAAGACCATTAAAATGTTACACCATAATCATTTTTGAGGAACACAACAACAGATTAGAGTATTGGTAATTTGATCGATGAAAGACATGGAAGAATTTTGTTACACTGCAAATAAAAAAATAAATAAATAAAACAACTGTAGAACAGGCTGTGTTTTTGTAAAGGCAAAGTATCCTTCAGTGTGGCCATTAGTAAGGATTCTTGCCTAAAAACATTCCTTTGCCAGATTTCTGATTGCTAAAACTGCTGGCTCATCCAAATTAAGAAAGAGAAATATCTGAATATATTACTATCACAATATAAATTAAGTCGTAAAGTGTGGATGTTGGTTTTCATCCAAGGATTTGCCACGGCATATTTAACAAACTGACATTTTTGCTAAAGCCAGACACAATTTTACTGCCTCTCCTGTTTTGACATCTCCCAGAGGAAGGACCTCCAAGCCGGCAGGGGGCGACGAGTGAGATTTTATAAAGACATGTGCAGCAGCCTGCTTCATTTCACCTGTGACAGTGCTCACAAAATAGTAAATCAGAAAATAAAAACTTGGTAGAAATCTGTCCCAAACGTAGAGTACTAAGAAGGTACACTGCTTAATGACTATCAACTTCTAATAAAATTAATAAGCAAAAGCAACAAATTCAAGTCACCCTCTGGACAGATACCTTCAATAATAATTTGTTCTGAAGTATCTGGTTAAAAACAACATTTTATAATATCAGTAACATAAATGGGGGGGGGTGGGGGGCTTCATAAGCATCAGCATTGAGTATTCATGCACGCGGGAGACTGTACTCTGCAGTTTCAGAAGCCAGGTCACCAGGAAGGCTTGTTCTCAGGTGCTGTTAAGGAGAACTGCAAAGGGTAGCAAAGGGGTGCAAAGACAGGGAGCAGACGGGAGAACCACCATGGAGGCTCTTCAGCGAGCCGGCGGAGAGCGCCTGTGTTTGCATGCGTCATTTCCTTCCGAGCTCAGTCAGCAATCTCCGCTCTAGTAACTTATCCAGTCAGGTCACATGTCAGCACCGCTAATGATAATGCCCCAATTTCTCATCTCGCAGGCAATAATGCAACAGCCTCCTGCTTTAGTAATTTTAGAAGTAGGCTCTAAAATAAATTATAATTTATTATCCCATCCTGGAATCATATACCTACGCACACATCCGCCATTCTTAGCTGACGGTGCCAAATTATCTTTTACCTTGGTTGGTCAACCATTAAAAAAAGACACAAACAATCAGCTCAATAAATGTCATTGGAAGACTATTAATTTTCTGGCAAAAGGAAAACAGGTTGACAATGCGGTGATGAAATATTTTATACAATGTCCTCTTACGTGACACTTCACAAATGCGACAGACTATTCATTAAAATGCATTTCCTTTGCCCAATTTATAACTTGTTTCAACTAGTATCTTAACTGAAGCCATATATCCATGATATTATTAGCTTGTTAAAAATGATATTCACTGTCATGCCTATATATTACTTCTCTGGATGTATCCCATCTCTCCTCTGCTATGCAAACAGTTAGGTGGCAACGTGATAGAATGACCCAGAGAAATGTTACAGAATCTAATATTAGCTAATTAGTATTTAATAACTGACCAAGTCCCAGCAGCTGAATAAGCACACGGTGAAATGAACTGTGACAGAAAAGGCAGATTACCCATTTTGCCATAATTACATTGTTTGATTTCATTATAACTTGTTCTTTATTGATTAAAAAAATAAACAAACAGGCCTCTTATGATGTTTTGCGCCTGAGCCCCAGTGAGCTGCTGGCTCTGAGCTGCCCTCCTTTAATGGAGTTTGGACTGAACCCGTTCCAGGTAAGAAAGTCTGTCAGACCCAGAGGGCATAAGCCATTACACAGTCATACATGGCTTGGGTGTTCAGGGAAATAAGGCTCCAAAACAATGGCACAAATACTAATTTAAGCATTAGTACCAGTAAAAGCAGTGGCAATTCTGTAAAAAAAAAGGCTTTCAGAATGGTAGGCAGGAAGCAATTCAATTCAATTTATTTTTATATAGCGTCTTTCCCATGGGTGTCGGCCCAAAGTGCTTAACTCAATGTGAAACAACAACGGCATTTACTAACATACCGTAGATTGGGGAAGAAAAGTCTAAAAGGATTATGGGTAGGAGCCAGAAAATGGTTTTATAGGAAGAAAAAGCCTCTGGGGTCAAAGGTCAACTGGCTGCCCCACCTCTACAGTACATGCTAACCGTAAACCAGCCAGGAAATGGAGATTGTTTCTGAACTGCTGTATCTCTTATCCGCCCCTGGGCAACTCTGCCGTTATCCATCTGTGGGCTGGTCTTCAGTCCTCCACTGTCCAGCAGTTCTGCCCAATCGATAAGCATGCCACAGTTTTAGGGCACCGGAGGGGGCGGCAGGCTGCCAGGGTGCGAGTCCCCGTCAGCAGGGGCTGCCACGCAGGAGCTAATTACATCTTTCATCTCTCCAGCCCCTTAAATCCATTCCTCAGGTTTCCGCCGTCAGCCTCCTAAACGTCATGTTCCGAGCTGAAAATGGGTCATTAACGGGCTGACTTACAGTACTGCCAGGAGAGGGGATGTCAGGAGAGCGTGGTGGGGTCAGGACGTGGCTGGGCGCAGAGGGCCAGCTTTCCCTGCGGCTGAGCCTCCATTGGCGCTCTTCACGGGACATGTCGTGGAGCGCGGGTGATTGATGACGGTGCGCCGGCTACAGCACGCGGGGGGGCCGCCCGCTAACCATCAATCTTAATGAGCTCTCCAGCTTATATTAACAACAGGGGGAGTAACAATAATGGCACAGATGAAAAGTTTTTTGTGCGCTAAAATATGATAACAAGTGAAGCTGTCACCACGACTCTGATGCCAAACCAAACACTCTCACGCGCACAGCAACCGACGCCATCCATGATCGCCAAGGGGAGCTCGGCCCTTCGTTTGCATAAGCAAGTTTGACCCTCATTTTCAGCTCTGTGATATACTTGCGTGTTCTGCTCTGGTCCAGTAATACACCCAGCTAAAAGCCCAATCATCCACAATAAGATTATGCTCTGTCGATTTCCTCAGCCGTCTTAAATATGGCACTCGCTGGACATAATTACACGCCAACTGTGACTGGCTGCTTGCGGTCATCATGGCCACATTAGATCGAGTTTCCAGGGCGTCCTGGCTGGCAGCGACGTCACTGAGCACCTGTCAGGGTCCGAGCAAAGACCCCAACCATCTGGCTACGCCTGCACCTGTCTCTGAGCGACCTCTACCCCAAAATGGAGCCGTGGGCAAAAAGGGCGAACTCCCCCCCCCCTCCCGGGGGTAAGGGTAGGTGTGGCTGGAGGGAGGAGGCCAGACTTTCAAATCCATCATCATAAACCAACAGTAACGTCAGGGTGAAAAATGGAGAGGCATCCCAGCCTCATACATACAGCTTAAGTAATTATCCCTTCATTTTAAATCTGGACATTATCGGAATGAAACACCACATCAGAGTCTCATCAGTCTTTAGCCTCTGTTGACTCTTTAAATAGAATTTAAGCAGAAATTCATTAGATACATCCTAATCTAAAGCACATCACTTATTCTACCCTGTCATATGATCCAACCATCCATCCATACTCCATAAGCGATCATCCAATACCATTAGCTAGCTACGATCTTTTGACTGTATTCGCTAGCTATATATTTAGCTTTTAAAACATCTGAGGAGTCGGCAGGAACCCCAAAGTTGCATTTTTAGTGGGGCCTCAGTAACAACAATCCCACCCCTGACTGGCTGACCTATACGATTATTTAGATGTATATCTTGTGAAACGAATATGCTAAACTGGATGCTAGTCCTTTTTGCTCAAAATTGTAGTAGTATACATTTGCTACACAGGTTAACGATAGTTGCCCCGTCCCTGCGCCTCTCATTACAGTGACAAGGTTGGTCATGTGACTCAACAGCACCACTCACATCCTTGATTAATATTCCCTGTGCTGCCATAAAAATCACCGAAACGTCCTTCATCCCCAGTGTCTCCCCGGACGCACGCCTTCCGATAACTGCATTTCCGACGGGGGTGTCATCGTCAGAACCTTCCCTAATTCAAGTGACAGAGAATAAAAATCTGTCTGCATGTAAGCAGGATAACTGAAGACAAAAGGACTGTTTTCACAGTGTGACTGCCCTCATTTACAGAAGAATGAAATGGTTGACAGCTCAGCAGAATTCACTCCATGACTGTCCACGGGCCTCGGCAACTCCAGGGTTGGTAGTCCGGTCACATGACTGACATCTGCCCTCGTCAGGTGACACATCACCTATATGAGACGTTGCTCCCTGGCTGGGGGAGGGCAGCCCCCTAGCCAGCAATAAATTTCATTGGACGTCTAGCATTCCTACCAATACATCCCACCAATACAATAATTTTACTACCCGGTTACATGCTGGGGCACACAGGAGGGTACGAGAGTGACTCCACAGGGGGACGGCAAACAGCCATGTGACAAGGACAGTGGAAAGCAGTGGAGGAGTTTATTCTGGGATGGTGGGGGGGCAAGCTCAAGTCAACTGTGTGAAGAAACAAAAGCAAACAGGGTGTGTGTGTATGTGTGTGTTTGTGTGGGGGGGGGATGTCCAGGGGGTGAAAAAAGGGTTATGGGGAGGGCTACAGCTCAGCTTGTGGGCAGGGGTGAGAGCCCATTTTTACTAAAGTGTCAGAAAACACAGTGGAACCTTGTGCAACGCTGCGAGAAAATGCCCCAGCTGATCATGACCCATGTGCTTATCACTCAGGCTTAACCGCCCTATGTAGAGCCCTTTATGATGTCATCTTCCAAGTCGCATCATGTTTCTGACACAGACCTCCCGCAGTCCGCTGTTTCGTATCTGTATCTGTGCTGTGCCACGCGACTTGCAGCCGGTGGAGCCCGTGAACCACCCCCCCTCCATTAATGTGGGTCTGATCCGGGCAGAAAAACTGGCAGAGTGGCAATGAGATTTTAAACTCCCCTGCAATAACCCAAAATATCTGCATGACAATATACTTAAAAAAACTTGTTTTATAGGAGGTAAGTTTTCAGTGAAATATTTTTAATCTTTTAATGTCGTCAGCACAAGAGGATTAATTCTTTCGCCAGCGATAAGAGACTCAAGGGTCTGCTGGGCTGAGCTATGACAGAAACTTTACCACAGATTTCATGCATAACTCTGAGAAATTAATTTTATGATTCTCAAGCATGTCCATTTAGAAGGTGCGTCATTAATAGATAACACTGAGAATCCTTACCCTTTGTTAAAAGGTATATTGGCTTGTTTTTTGCATTTCAAATGTTAAGTGTGTTACGTGCCGCGTCGTCCTTCCTGTTTCAGCCCTTCGTGTGCCACGCCCACCTCGTTACCTCACGTGCTTTCCTGATTGTGCTCACCTGTGGGGCGTTGCCGCACGCCTGTCTTGTGATCAGTCCTGTGTGTATTTAGGTCTGTGCCAGCGTAACACCGACAGATCCGGCATTGATGTTTCTTTGTCTGTGTGTGTTTGGAACGGTGATTAAACCCCTTGTCCTGGTAGTCCTGCCTGGTCTCCGCTTTGTCCGCCTTGCACACCACCCCGGACCGTTACAAAGTGAGACAGAGCTGATTTTTTCTTGCCATGTGTTGATCAGTTTTAAGCTGAACAAAAATAAACCGATGAGCCATGGATGAAGTACATGTCACCAGTTGCATGCCTTAGCTAGATTATAATTTTGTAATCAGTAAGAAGTTTGGGGTGAGCGGGAGCCCTGTGGTTGAGCTTTGGGGTACACACTCCCAGTTCCCAGGATGGAGGCTGTGGAGTGAGGGGTACAGTATCACCTGGTATCTCACTTTATTTTTTACTTGCATGTAGGGAAGGGTGCACACACACACACACACACACACACATTTGTATTCATATCTTTGTGGGGACAGTCCATTAATCTCTATGAATTTCTGCGCAAAAGGCTAGTCCCAACAATGACATCCTTAACCTTAACCCAGCCCAATCCCTTACCATACGTGACCGGACAGAATAAGAGTTTGTTGATTGCAGACACAGATTTTTATCAAATTGAGTTGCATCTTGCGGGAATTAAGAAGATGGTCCTCACAATGTCAAAGTAACAGGTATTATCACATCGTCCTCTCAATATAATATAATATATGACCACACACACACACACACACATCAAAACCAAACACTTTAATCTCAGATGAAAGTCTTTCACAAGTAGGAAAAAAACAAAACCTACAAACTCACCTCTGCCGATACATATACAGAACATTTATATATGCATGTGGTCAAAAAAAAATATCCTGCATATGCTTTAAATGTGAATAAATTCTGAATCCGAAATACATTTGATGGCATTTTAAGTTCAAAAGGACAGAATATATCACATCTACACAGTCCAACGTATAAAAGATGCTGTATATTAATAATGTTCGTCCCCAGGCCATTACAGCATCTCTCCCACCTCAAGTAAGAAAACCAAACAGGAGTGACAAGCACTGAAGCCAGAACACATTGACTTTGTTCTGTAAAAAGGTCTAGGAAGAGATGAAAGGCAAGGACGAGGCGAGGCGAGGCGATAGTGAACTCCCTCAGACAGGAACTTAAAAACGCATACCACCTAATACCTGTCAAAACACACGCATGGGCTTTACTGCGGCTCATTTAATCTCCCCAAGCCTGTGTCCTTACACACCACTGAAGCTGCCTGCTTTTCTGCTTTTTTTGTTTTTCTCGTCATGTTTGTCATAATTAATGATGTGACTTGCTTACCTTTCGGGTGCCAGGGGTCAGTGAACTCGTACTTCCCCATGCCGACCGTCCGCAGCATCTGTGGCCCGTTGGGACTCTCCTGATTGGACGGAAGGGTGGGTGGGGCTTGGGAAACCGCTTGCCCATTGGCCAGCGGAGGAGCGCCAACCGGCAGGGCGGCAGAAGACAGAGGGGGCGCCTGCATCATGGGATGGGACATGTGACCGTTGCCCATGACGCCGTGCACGGGATGGGTCACCTGACAGACGGCAGGCATGGGGGACGCGGCGGTGGAGTACGGGGGCTGGGTGGCCATGTTCATCACCATGCTGGTGAGAGGCTGGGACGAGGGTGCCGCCAATTGGAAGTGAGCGGCTATGTGCGGGTGATGTGGGGGCACCGCGGCCTGCAGGGCAGGAGTCACCCCTACGAGGGGCGACTGCACCGTGACAGCCGGGCTGTAGGCAGCAGGCTGGGGCATCCCGTACGTGTGGGCCAGAAGAGCCGGCTGACTCGCGCTCGGCGGGACCCACGGCGGAGCTGCAGACAAGGGGCGACAGAAAGCATTACAATTCCAGCTCATCTACTTTTCATGCACTTAAATCCTGCAAATCCTGAAGTCAGAACAGACGATTTGCCTGCGATTTGCTCATTTGCACATTTTGGTGTCACTGTATCCTTCCAGGAATCAATGCGTCTTTCGAGGGTCACTATCACCAGTGATTCCTGTGCTTCTGGGTGTTCGTTGGAAATTGTCAAAATAATATCCAAATCATTGTTAGGCTACTTCCATTTTAAATATCACATGCATGCCAATATAGCTTCTACCCCCATCCCTGCACCCAAAATAATACCCAGACAAATTAACATTGTGCCTAAAACAGTTACATGCAGCACACCAAATATGTATTACACACAATGGGAAACATCTGACAAGTGTTTTTCCATCTGCCATCTACATTTTTGATGTATATGCAGCACAAGATCACAGTGTGCCTGGAGCCCAACAGCATGAGATGGGAGACACTGTCAACGTGATGCTACACAGGATTCAAAGTGCAGGAACATACTCTGAGCATAGAAAACCAGAGAGGATGCTGGGAAAACACGTATATGCCACACACACACACACACACACACACACACACACACACACACACACACACACAGCCGACAGAGTTTGCGAGACTCCAGCTCTACTTTTCAGCAATTTCTAAAATAAGACAGAATGGAAGAAGAAACTTTACTTCTAAAAATGCAACTTCACTCCTACAGAAATCCGTGGGTCTGTCTATGCGTTGTGTGGTATGAATATGAACAACAGTTTCTAGAGGGAAAAGAAGTAGGAGGAATTTAGTTGAAAGATCTCATCTTGCTTGAGATTTATTTCACTTTTGAAAGGTAAGCATGAATAGCAGCCGAGAAGCGGCTTGCATGTCCACTGGGAATTAGTATCCATAGCTGAGGCTGGCCAAGCCCAGCTGATTATCCTCATGAATACACAGCCATATTGAGTCTGTCACCTTCTTCCCGTTAAACACAAAATGGCTCGGGACACCAGAAAGCATTCAGGGTCAAACAACACTCAGGAAAAAAAATCTGCGTAGTTAAATGTGATGTTTTAAGTTTCAGCATGGAAGGGACAGGTTGTCAGACAAAGGAATCAGCAAAAAAGAAACGCAAAATTCGGGAGTGCCGTTAATAAGCAATCACGCTGTATGGTATAAATAAATTTATAAAATAAGAGCAGGAATTTCATTTTCTGTTCTCTAAGCACCTGACTGCAAATTAAATGCAAATAATTTCTAAATGAATAAAATAAAACTAATTAAGTCCAGGCTATGGATTTGTTGAATTTGTTAAATTAAAAACTGTTCTCTTGCTCCTATAACTTAAAGAGGGCCAAGGTCATGAGTGTTATTTAACATTTTGTGTTAAGTATTTAAAATTTTAAACAAATGCTTAATAATACATTCAGATTAGCTACAAATAAAATACTTTCTTCCATTAAACAAGTTTAAATAATAATTAAGAACATTTAAAGATTAAAGGATTAATCATGATTTATTATTATCCTTAGAATAAACATTTTCTGCTGTTTGGGACTTCATGACGTTGTAGATTCTATTAATTGGTAAATAATGGAATGACATATTCGTGTATTATGATACCTGTCAGGTAACGTTTGGACAGACAATGTAAATCCCACTGTTAGAACAGGACTGTAAGACCAGCGTCTGCATTAGTCATCAATGCAAGCTCACACCAAACCCGCACCAATTGAAACACTTTTGCAAAATTTCTAGTATGCCGACATATTGCGTAAGGCATCCTTCAAAGTGAGCAGCCATGCCCACAAACTGGAGCGTTCGTTTAAATACTGTACACCCGTCCCACACATGGCAGACAAGGGACAGAGACGAGGGAGGAGGTGTGTGGCTCGAACTCTGAACCAGTGACCTTCTGATCACAGACACAAATCCCATGCCTGGTAGAGTACAACCCCTCCAAATAAATGACTGCCTGACTCTGTGTATGAATCCCAGGATTCTCCATCAGCTATATGTGTCCCTTCGATAGTAGAGCTATGGGATATGCAAAAACTGACACATTCTAATGAACCTGTATTTGCAAATGACAAACAAAGCCTCATTGCACACAATTTAAAAAATGCGGTTTAGAAAGTGCAGAGTATCTCCCAGAAGCTCCACCCCCTGCTCACGCTTGCCTGACTCCATCCACCTCTAAAATTCCTAAACAGTTATTCCAGAGAAAGGAGCCTTTATTAGCGTTAACGCAGCATAATTTATTGGCCGCTTTTCCTCACCTGACATCTCATTTAAGTACTACGACGCTCCACAACTTCATTTGCTACTTACTGAAGAGCACGGCCCTTCACGGGGGGGGGGGGGTGGCTGGCAGGAGTAATCGCTCGGGGCAACTAATTCCAAGGCTGTATATTACATACAAGGGAAGTAGCTTGAAAGTTATTGCTTGACCTTTAGATGATTCTGCAGATTTTTACCTCCAGATTATATAGAAAAAATGGCTGTGATGCTGCATTACACCCTCCATCCGTGTGCCCGTGGTTATACTGTAGGACCGCATGCTCTGCGACACACTGCATAAGGATCCAAATAAAACACAGATTTACACTCTGCGAGGACTCTGGTTAAACTCTCACAGCCACGTTAATCACTAACAGCTAGTCAGTTTCCGCATTACTGCAAGTGACCACATAATAAATATTTGCACTGCCGTCAAATCATTCACGACTCGGCTGAGATTTAAATTCACACAAATTAACTGCATTAATTATAGTAATTACCTACCTATAATTACAATTAAAAGCATCGGCGTGACTTTCTAAACATGGCAACGCGCGAGACAGTTGAGTAAAAAGCAAGGGAGGGCTGTTACCGTTGGCCTCGCTATCCCGCAGCTGCTTCGACGGGGGCTCGTCCGTCTCCCATGGTGTCGCCTGATTGATGGGTGTCTGCCCCCATCGGACCCCCGAGGCCAGGATCTGGCCTTGGGCGTGGTTCTCCCCTGGTGACAATCCAGACACCTAGAAAGAATTGGAGAGGGATCCGAGAGGATTAACACACACAAACACACACACACTCTTAATTACTGCCGTTATAAATAATTCCTTCACTGGCCAGATGTTGTACGTCATTGTCCTTTGTTAATATTTCGTTCAATTTTCCTTTTAATTACTCGTCTCATGAAGATTAAAGTAATCAAACGCTTTGAGGAATCCAAGGTCGACCAACACAAAACTGGGGTGGAAAAAAAAAAGATAATTAACAAAAACAAATAAACAAACAAAATAAAATACATATGCGCTTACTTTTTTTTGTACTGATTAAGCCTAATCTGTGGGCACAGCCTGTTTACTCGGGAGAACATTTACAATCGGATCCACGAGAGAAGAAACGCGTCCGAAACTAAACTTTCCTATGAGACGTTAGTGAGGGCTGATAGCCAGGAGATGTGGGGGTGTCAGCCAGCTGAGTAATGCAGAATAATGGAGGATAATGCAAGATAACACAAGCATACAAACTGGCCCCGGAACACAGCACGGAGCTCCGCCAACCTCGCCTATGGCCTATGGCATTCGCTGGCGATGGTGGGCAGAGAGCCGCGGCATCTCATCCCGCCGCCCATCTCCCATTACGCCGTTGCGGACTCCGCTTTCCTTCGACGGGACAATCAAACTGGCACTGGGAAACCAGGCCCCACAAAGGAGGACTTAACCAGGCTTAGTTGCCCGAGGTCTAAGCCACAGAAACGACTCCCTGTCACCCGCAACAAGACAACCCACCTAATGATTGGACTTTACCTGCCACAAACACACCTCCTGCACATAAAAATGATCTCATCATTTTATCGCCTTGAAATTTCCCCTACGATTCAAGCCTCATTAAGCAGCATCAGTTTACTTTGCTCGCACACCATCTATTACTTTTTCCCCACTACTAAGTTTCAAATTCTTTGCTGTTTTTTTTCCCCTCCTAATTATAAACACGAATATTTTAAGGCGCCTGTTTACTGAAAACATTATTTCACTTGTCTGGTCACACAGTGAGTCCAGCAGTAAGCCAGAGAAAGGCCCGCCTAATGACTAAATAATGACACCAGGAAAGAGCAAAAAAAACAGTAGCTGCTTATATTCAGACGTCACACTGCAGGAGCCTTGTGTGCAGTAGTTCATTTTTCTTCTCGCGGTCTAACGTTAACCCCCAGCGCGTGAATCTCTTTTCCCAGGTGACCAATTATTACGTTGAGGCAGACGGCTTTCCTATGACACGTCTAGAATCAAGGGGGAGCCGGCAGCGAATCATAAATCTTCAAGCGCTACCCATGATGAGCTGTGCTCTGCTGTTCGGTTCGAATAATAGCCAAGGGTGTTTCCATATGAACTCTGCGGGCCACTGTCCCGACTCGGACGCATCATGCCATCTCCCCGGAGACCGGCACAAGGTTTCCCGGTGCCTTTCGCTGCAGGGGGGGACACGGAGGAGCACCACGAAGTGCCGCGGGTCAAAATCACAGCCGTCGGGCCCCCCAGTTGTTGGAAATCGCCACCCCGCTCCGCTGGAACTCACCTGTGGGCTTCTGAGGCCTAATTTCAACATTCCACGCCTGGCCGAGGAAGTCGCCTGGCGCTTAAGAAAATCACATTTCCGCAAACATAATACGCAAATCTGATCTGGCAGCCTGATCTACGGAAACTCAGCCGCAGCCCTCGAGCAAAGAGAAATGTAGGTCTTCCATATTTAATCAGAAAATGTATCTTTTCTGCTGCATTTCTCTGTTATTAGGAAGCTCAAAATAGAAAAGGGCCCTTTTCAAAAGACAGCCTTTCTTGGACCGTCAGTTCCCAGACGGTAAGTTTGAAAAGGCTCTGTGCTGCTGTTTGGCCCAGAACCGAGTAGCCGGCGGGCGAATGGACGGGCCAGCACTCCAGCCAGCAGAACTATAATGGCACTACACCGTAACACGCGCTGAGATGAATAGCTGCAGCTCTGGGAAGGCGGCTGCTCGCTTATGAGAAATCACAATCAATACTGCCGTGCATCGTTAACAGTTAACCACACCGGTCTCATGTAGAATGAAATAAGCTTGGTTTATGCAACCTGATTAAAACGCCTTTTTTTAATCGTTAACGTCAACTCTTAACATTTTAATCTCCGTGAAAGCAGGAGAGATACATTAAATACAATAATTAACACCTACGATGTTACGCCTGCGCGGTCAGTACACAGACACCATGGAGGGTAAACCTGAAGCCATCATTTATGGGATTGTTGTGACCCGGTCGTAACCCCAGTTGGGGAGATCTCAGCCTTATGGACTGTCATCCTATCAGCTTGCAGTTAGCTACTGTCACATGTACATCCGATGCAGCGCATTACCTGCGGATGATAACTTAATACCGAGCAGCTCAGAGCAGAGGTGAAGTGAAAGCTCTCCATCTTCCAGCTGCTTATTGAGTGTGGG
>JABFDZ020000043.1:15543651-15559050 GCA_019775955.2 Pollimyrus isidori
CCCACCCCCCTCCCGCTGCGACCCGACCCAGCAGAGAAATCACACACGTCCTTACAACCTTATAAGGTCTAGAGGTGAGCCACAGTCGTCCCAGCGGGTGAAATCCATTTGATATTCACAGCCATAATGCTCAGGCTAATCGAATAAGAAGCTCCCGTGAAGCGGACTGAAGAGTGAAAAGTCCCAGGATGAAAACGTTCTTTGACGTGGCACTAATCTTTCACACGGAGGGCAACCAACCCGTTTCCCAGTTTGCTTTTACGACCAGTAAAGCAAAGCTCGCTGAAATTAAATAGCGCCCTTTCCACAATACTTTCTGTAATGATCTCACGCGCACACCAAGGCCACCTGCAGCGTGCTTCACGCCCAGCGTGGCACCTCCTGTACAGTTTTGCCTTCTTGGTGAGAGCGAGGCGTGGAAAGAGGGCAGCGACTCTGGGTGACAAATATGCAGTTGATGAGGTTTTGCCAGCAGTCGATACAGCTCAAGCCGTCCCCAGGAGGACACCTTCACGCCGAGGAGCATTACTTACCCCCCCTCTGTGGCTGTGTGCAGCGAGAGAGAGTGGAACCCAGCAAAAGGGGAGCGCCGATGCTGCCGCTTGAAAAACTCTCCACGGCGTTTAGCCGCGGAGCTTATCGTTTCATTCCGTTTATCCTGTAGGCCGAAGAGGTGCGGCGCCGACGAGGAGGAACCGGGAACAGCAGGAGGGGAAACTCGTTTTAGTTATAATGGTGCAGCCTCCCAGGTCATTGTGAGGCTTATTTAGAGGAAAGACGGCTACAGTCTTTCTATCAATTATATCATTTACTCTGACATGACACGTTAAGCTTCTTAAAGCTGACAGGCCGACTGCTTTCAGGTCAGTAGGAAGGATAACTAAAGCCATTCCACCCGATTCATGAACTAGCATATCTGCTTTTTCTTATTTTGTTTAATTTTATTATTATTATTTTTTAAAAAAAAGAACCTTTCAAGTTGTCTGCCAAATAAATTTAAAAATTGATATGAAGCCAGAATATGGTGTGAATTTGTTTTGCATTTGGATTATAATCATCATGAGCGGAAATATCAGCGCATTATCTCTCAGTGTTGAATATAACACATTTTCCTTTTTTTCCCCCTAAGCCACGAGTTCTATAAATGAACAGACCGAACACTTTCAGATGCTCCGTGTACACATTTATCCAACAGCACACAATTCTGCATCCCTGGATTTTATCATCAGCACAATGTGCAGCTGCAGCAGAAATAAAATGGTCCTTATTTTTGCATCTGAAACTCACTATAAAGAAAAAAGTTTCATTTGGAATATCGCATAATTATTTACCACACAATAATATCTAGCTACAAACGCTCCATGTTCAGTACGTTCAGTAAACACTAGCACGTTATACACCGGAAAATGAAAATTATCTTTGTCAGCCGAATGAAATTTTGGGCTTAGCACTAAAGCTGAACTGAAGAAAGTCCCTGATTTGGCAGAAACACGGTCCCCTGCCCCACAAACACTCTGGCCTCGGTACCACCATCCACATGCTGCTGATTCTCCCATCATGCCTAGTCACCCGACTGTGGCAACCTCCACCAGGGCATAAATTGCACTTAATTTAAAGTGAAATTACCTTTTAGAAAAACTGACTGGAATACTACCCAATGAAAAGGTCCTGGTTCAGAAAACAGAACATGGCTGTTTTTAAGAGCAAGAGAGTGAGAGCCAGAGCACCGCTCTAAGTACCTCTTCACGTTCGTTATAGCTGTTCAGGTCTCTGTTTTTTACTGTTATTTCCTGTTTTTTCCTTTGCCTTTTCAAAGGCACAGAGTGTGCCTCCTTGGAAAAACAGTCCTCATGTTTTTTTCGTTTTTAAAGGTGAAAAGCTTAGATAAAGAAGAAAACAGCACTCAGCAGCCCAGACAACGCCGCAGAAACGTGGGCGATCGCAGTCTAGCGAGAGGAGCACAGCAATGGCGCTGGCCAAACTCGCTGCATCTTAACCATACTATATATTTGAGAAATGTTATAATACAACAACTATCAGCTGTGCCCATCCTTAAAAAGAAAGAACATGGTCACATGACAAAAAGGGGCTGCATCACCATCCCTGTGCAACTGGGTGCGGTGGCAGCGTAATAATTTGGGTGGTATCTAATGTTTCATTCTGCATAGACATTAAACCACAATATATGGTACAAAATCAGCCAAGTCAGGGGCATGGGGGCAACAATAAATTTTGTTGGCAACATTTGAAAAAACCGTGGTACCTGTATATCATATTATCGTAATATTTCCCAGGCCTAGAAGCTACCTCTCTTTAAGCTGTTCTGATGTATCTCAGCAACACATGTCTTCGATTTCCCTCAATTGTGCCACATTGTTGAAAAATGCTTTGCCTTCAATTTACCATGGATTGCGTAGACTTACGTAAAACTGTCATCTGAAAATATGAATTACGCAAAATATATCTGAGATACATTTTTACAAAGTGCTAATGTAAAAAGGCAAAAAACCCCCCACAAAATTTAAGCTTGATCTTTTCATTCATTTAATATGCATACTTTAATACATATTAAAAGAATACTGTATATGTGGCTTGCGTGTTTTTTACTATAAGCCACTGAATGCAAAGAATGGTACAGGAAGGTAAATCTGATTTAAGTGAGAGCTCATGAACTGATTACTTTTGACGGTTGAGATCTGGGTAAATACCAGGAACAGGTGTGGCACATCAGAAGCCAGGTAGGATGGAAAACCTATTGGAGAGTAGCTCTCTAGGACCGGAGTCGGAGATCCCTGGTTTAAATAAACCTCCGTGAGCTTGCAAATCCCAGTCATTCATTCTGCCATTGATGAGAATGTACAGAAGAAACCTATACCTGTTTTGAGTGAAATATAGCAAACAGGAGCCAGTGCGTACTGCATGCCAGTGAAACTGCAGTGCAGATTTCTTTTAGTCATAATTAACATAATTAACGGTGCAGGCTCCAGGGTAACTTTGTGTGGTGTTGTTAAAGTACTGCCATATTTCTAATAAGACTGTTATTGCTTTAAACGATCAAAGAAAAAGTAACTGTCATTTATCTCATTAATAAACTATACATGTACAAGTGCGCAGACCTTTTTTGGTTTAATTTAAAATCCATTACAAAATGCACAACTTAGAGTGCATTAAATTAAAATGCCAGCTCACTGGAAGCCACTATCGTTCATTTTTCACGCATCTTCCTTTGAAAAATAACATCTATTATTATGACAAAACCCAAATTGCCTGAACTCAAGTGAAAAAACAACAAAAAATATTTAACAAAAACACAAAACAAAAAACGTTTTTTCCAGACCATTCAAATCCGATTTGAGATAAGCATATGTAGTGACATGCAAGTTAATTATCCAGGCTATTCTTTGTTTATTTTTATAATCTTATTATTCATTATTGTTTATTAGACGTGATTGCATTTATTATTAGTACTGACCCATTGCTTTCGTGTCTTTTCTCCCATTGGTTGGTGCCTCTGTGCTCAGCCAATGAGATAACTGAGCCAGGTGCAGGGCCTTGACCCCGCCCCAGCCAGGGAGACGCCATTGGCTGTGCTGCAGAGTGTCACCAGATCTCCCGAGGGCAAAGTTGGGCATTCCACTCCAGCCAGTGACCACCCTCATTTCTGATCCAAGGAAGGGTAGCGTGCCTGGGGGGATTTTGGGCTGCAGACCTGGCCTTGCACCCCAGAGACCCCCCCCCCCCACACCACAGGAGTTCTTGGTTTTATCTCCTACCTTCCAGATGTTTCTGGCTGTTTTATTGTCTTCCCATGATGGTGTCTTTCCATGGTGATGTAACCATTCAGCTGTGGCACAACAATGCTGCAAAGTATGCTATAGAAGAATGCTACCTTAAGTGAATTAAATTATTTATTCAATGCATTTTTATGCTGCTGTAGATGAGGTGACAGGTGATGCATTTCATGCATCATTCATTATTTTCTATAGACCACACTGGGAAATTAATGATTCTTTTTTTTTTCATTTTGATTTATATCTAGTTGGTAAAATATCTGCAAGAAGTGCTCCCTGTCCTTCATGATCACGGCCACTCATTGCCATTACAAAATGTCCTAATTCATCTTCAATTTTCAACTTTCTCCCTCAGCTTAGATAAACAGGCTTGGGGTGGATTTCTGCTGATAGCTAATCACCGTGGCTGTTATAGAAGTGAAGAATATGGCGCCTCTCAATACACTAGGAAAAGCTTCTTGAGAAGATGTCAATAGAACAGTTCATTTGTATCTGTAAGCTGCACACCCACCACAAGCCATGGAGATACAACCGTATAGATACAAATGCAATATTATCAAGTACCAAGCTAACATTCAACCTTATTGAGCTGTCAGTCTTGAACTGCAGACAGTGCTGATTGATTTCCTGTCATAAGGCTGAAGCAGTTCTACTGCTCCAGTAAAGCCCCAGTACACTGTACTTTCCTGCTCAAGGTACATAATCAATGAAGAAGATCTTTATTCAGAGGGACCCACTACAATCAGGAACTTCTACAGGAAATAAAAAAGACAGATAGTCCTATAGGACAAGAATGTTAAAGTCAGTACAATGTGGAAGGGAAATAATAAAGATCATTAAATACTATCTGCTCATTCATCCATTCTCCATAAGCATTCATCCATCTCCAGAGAGCCTGGAGCCTGTTTCAGCAAGGAAGCACAGGGCACCAAACAGGGGACGCCCTGGGCAGCATGCCAGTCCATTGCATGACATCAGACAGAGGACACCCTGGACAGCATGCCAGTTCATCACATGGCATCAGACAGAAGACACCCTGGGCAGCATGCCAGTCCATCATATGGCATCAGACAGGGGACGCCCTAGATAGCATGCCAGTCCATCGCATGGCATCAGACAGGGGACGCCCTGGATAGCATGCCAGTCCATCGCATGGCATCAGACAGGAGACGCCTTGGACAGCATACCAGTCCATCACATGGCATTAGACAGGGGACGCCTTGGACAGCATACCAGTCCATCGCATGGCATTAGACAGGGGACGCCTTGGACAGCATACCAGTCCATCGCATGGCACAATCCTAACAGTGTGTTTTTAGACTATAACAGCACAGGAGGTGTTTGCCCCAAGGATGCCCAGATCATTTAAAATGAATTAACTACTAACCAAAAAAGCAGACAAAATGTACAGCATCATACACAAGCAAAAACTCGCAGTAATTACACATTACTTTTGCGGAAGACGTGCAACAAACCCGCCTTGTGGTAACTATTTATTAATTTCAGATCATCACCGTGAGAAATTCAATTCAATTCTCCATATTAAAAGATGCATCTTACACAGTAGTGCTCTTATTAACAAGTCCACATCTCACGGGTCAGCAATTAATCAGCAACTAATGGATGAAGGTAAAGTGACTATGTAGCATCAGACAGCAGTTTTTGTTCTGAGGAGGATGCTGACCGAGTCGCAGCCACACGTCCTGTGAAAAATACACAAAAAGGCAGAAACCTGAGCTGCCTCATTAGGCACCATAAAATGAATAATCATTTGAAAATTACATGCATAAATATCTTGCCATTAATTGAAGTAGCCATCATAATAATGGCAACTGACGGGGTTCTCTGAAGAGATACAAGAGTTCATTTAGCCACGTAATACTGCAGATAAATAAATGACAAAGAATTTGTACTTGATATGGACTGTAATGGCATTTGACAGGAAATACAGCCCCCCCCTTCACAAATCCTGCTAGCTGGGGATGGGGGGCAGGGGGGTGAAGGAAGGCAACTGTGGTGGAATCTTCACGACCATTTCTGCATCTGCGAACCCAGCTTGATCTTTACGGCAACGCGGATCCTACTGAGTAACAACACAGAAAACGACCACAGATAAAACCAGGAGTAAAACCAGGAGTATTTAAATAGTATTAATACTATCATTATTTAATTTAGGATACCACGTAAACTCACTACACACAGAGTATGTTTTATGTGTATGACAAATCTTGAAAGTATTCAAAACAGTGTTGTGAAAAATGACTGCGAGTTTCTCTTTGTGCGCTAATGTTTACACTGCAAAGCTGGACGGGCGCTCTGCGCCGTTGTCTGGTACAGCTCTCACACAAGGGCGAAGCCAGAACGCGGTCGGCGTATCGGCACCGCGTGAGAGTGTGCGTGCCAGTAGCGACAGCTGCTGGTTTTAACACGCTCAGGTGTAATTCTGCGGGTGCCGCTGGCCCGCTGACACGCCAGTGAAAGTGATTCATTAGGAGGTGTGAAGCTGCCCTCCGCACTCGAATAAAGGTCACCTGTAACTATGAGAAACACAGCTCCTTAAACAACAGGGACCCACAGGCTCGAGCAGGGAAGGTGCCGTGCCGTGCGGGAGAGTGTCGAGATTTCCGTGAGGACGGCTGATGCCTCCTGCTATGGTCCCAGTGCAACAAATTTCCCAGTACCCACATCTCTGCCCTCCATCAACTGGAAAAACACTAAGTTCAGCAAAGCCTTAGGATGCCAGTGAACGAATCTGAATTTCAAAATAACCCAATATATGTCTCTGATTGGTAAAGGGTTAACCATCACATGTCTCAACAGGTTCCCATCCAGGGTGTACTCAGATCTGAGTCCTTTGCAGCCTGGGAAAGGCTCCAAGTCCCCGGTGACCTTGACCAGGTTAAGCAGTTAAAACATGGATAGATGGACTGATGCATGTCCAGACACAATGGCATCACTGGGCAAACCGAATCTGTTTACTGCAGGCTGTGTTCAGCAAACGAAGGCAAGCAGATGACCGACGGCAGGCCGGTCCACAATGGCTACATCTGCTGCCATTGTTCATACTGCTGGCCATCCCACAATCGCAGAAGACAGGGCAAAAAAGGCCGTCCCTGAGGAACCCGCCGGCCAGGTCGGACGTGGGCCTTCCGGGTCATTGGGAGATGATTAGCAAGCAGCGACTGACTCACCGTCAGTTTGCTGTGTGTCTGGGATGCAGCATGAACACGCGTACGTGTGACACTGCGTATCCATGGCTGCGCAGGAGCGCAGACGGACAGCATCGCAATGGACCCGATTTCCACATAATTAAACCAATGATCTGACTCTTTGTGCCTTTAATTTTACCGTCAATGTGATTTATTTTATTATGCGGGTTGAGTCTAAATCTGACACAGATGACGTTTGAGTCACGTGGGCCTAATTCTGGGAACATGGATACCAGACGAACATCACAGGTACAACTGCAGCTGCGTTTCTGCTCGAGGGGGCGATCGCGCTGCATTCGTGCCCCCGCCCTCACCACAGAAACGGCCAGCCAGGAGTAATGCCGCCCTCCGATCGCTAACAGAAATTGGTTTCTTTTTTTCCCCCCACTGATAAAAAGGTCATAAACACACAAGCAAAGCTGTTAGGGTAACAGCTCCATCTGTATGTGGCAGGTCTTTCCAGATGAAAGCCTGAGACCGAGCACCGAGGCCACTCTCGCCACAAGCGCACCAAGGTAGCAGATAGCTTAAATAAAACGTTTAAACCGATTTCAGCCGAGTTCATCGCAAGGTAAAGCGTAACCTGCTGGATGAATGGCTCAAGCTCAAAAGGGCTTGATTAGAATTACGATGAATAAAACATGAGATTTGACAAGAAGCATAAACAAACGCAGCACGTTCCTCTGGATGCAGTCGCAGAATTAAAAAAAAGGGAAAAAAACAGGACTAATGACAGGATTGTGGCAAAAAAAGGAGGGAACAGCGATGTCAGCAAAGCGGCACGAGACACGCGGCGGAGAAAATTTGCCCCGAAAACAAGTGAGACAAAAAATCTTTGTGTGATGAAAAGAGTGTCTGAAACGGGCACCCAAAAAATCTGCAGGTTGCCCACCTCACTCAGGCAGAGCGGTCGTTTGAATTCAGGACAAAAGAACCTCAAAGGACAAAGCTTTTACTGTCAATAGAGAAAGTCGCTATATGCCGCGAATTTTCTCTGGCTCAGGGGCTGAATGTACAATGCGCTCTCTGACATCCACAGCTTGCGGAGGCCCTTTGAAAAGCACTAGAACAGAAGAGATCAGGTATTAAAGGCAAGAATATATACATTACATTACTGAGAAATGTACACTATGAAAAATATAAACACGGTAAACACCCTGTGGTTGTGTGTTTTTCCTCCACCCCTCTGTCTGGACGAGGAAACCAGGCGAGCTTCATGGTATCTATTGGATTGGCATCTACAGCTAACAGCTACGTTACAGGTTATCATCCAGCCTCAGCGGCGACGCTGGTTAAAGCACGGCAACAATCTTCAGGCAATTAATTCTCAGGGCAGATGAATGTAATCAAGATTGCCGGGACCTCAGAAAAAGCGAAGCGTCGCCCTCGGCCCGGAACGCCAAACACTGTGCTTGGCAATGCAAATGGAGTTCGGACCACATCAGGAGAACCTTCTGGCTGTTAACTGAGGAGAGAAAAATGCATGTGGATCAGACTTCCTCTGAATCATAGCTATATGACTATACAAGTATAGCTCTGTCAGCAAATACATACCATTATTCAAAACCATCTTTGTCATATAATTATTGTAGGAAGCTCAAGGATGCATCATTTCTTCATCTGATCCGGCCGACTTCACCCAGCAGAACAGCCCAGAAATGCAGTCCAGACAACTTTGGTTCACTAAGCATTATTTTCTGACTCATTCTTCAAATCAATTCCCTTAGTAGCTAAAAATCTTTGTGTAAATGCACACAGCCGAGAGTTCCGTCATTCCAACTCACAGCTGATTCAGCATTAACATGCCAAAAGATCAGCTGAAAATGTCATGCCGGTATTACATGAGGAACGGACACCTAAGTCAAAGGTTAAAAGTCTAGGTGCTGAAACAGGACTATCGCCAAGATCCTCTGTTGGTTACGGTAGTCTCCAGTATTCAGTACAGTATATATTCTACAGTATAAGGCATGTATATCCAGTATGATATTCTACAGTATAAGGCATGTATATCCAGTATGATATCCTACAGTATAAGGCATGTATATCCAGTATGATATTCTACAGTATAAGGCATGTATATCCAGCATGATATTCTACTGTATAAGGCATGTTTCATACAGTATCTTTGGGTCCTTGTAAGATTTTGGGAGGAACATGGATGTTTCACTATGCAGGACCTGGGAAAATTCAGGTTACTGATCGCATACAGAATTTCTTATTTAGCCGACATTTTTATGCAAAGTGACGTACATTTTTGAGAGGGCGGGGCCAGTTAGTCTCTGAAGCAACTAGGAGTTAAGGGTCCTGCCCAGGGGCCCAGGGGTGAAACTGCTCTGCCAACCTTGGGATCTGAACCCACGACCTTCCAATCACAGGCACGGGGTCCTAATTCTCCGAGCTACACTTCCATTCTGGGATTTCATCCTCTTCCGGAAGCCCATGGTCACTGGAAATTATGCTGCGGGGTCATCAGTATTTCTTCTGAAAATAGGACCGTATTAATCAAGCGAGACACAGGCTGCACTGCTGCGAGACAGACTCATCGTCGCTCCTGATTACGTCCATGCGCTCGGGGTCTCTGTCCGCTGCTTAATAGAGCAATCATATGCACCGTAAGTCACCTCGGAGAGACAAATCCAATTTCAAATGGTGAACCCTCTCATTTTACTGTCTGCCAAGTAAATAAATAGACAGGAACGTTTGCTTCTGGTATCACTCAATCAGCACGGGCAACTTTTAAAGCAACTTTCTCTGTTAGGGACATGAACTGTTTAAAAAAAACAGAAACCCCTTATGAGATCACGAGCTGCCTGTCTAGAAGTACTGTTTCTTGGGAGAACGCATGTTCGTTTGTGTGGAACACTGCAGCAGTAAATACGAGGAACAGCACAGGAAATGATAGACTTGAGGGATTTTCTATTTAAACCTGTACCAAGTTCAACATGAATTAGATTGCAGTGACCATATAGCAGTAATCTGCTTTACTCATGTAAGATTACTCTGGAACAGTTTGCGGTAATAACTTTAACTACCGCTCAGAAATGTATTTATTTATACATTTAACCCCCTTTACATCCTTTCATCCAGACCAAAGTCTGAACATTTAATGCACGATAAACCATTTTTAACTCTTTAGGGTCCTACTGTAGTCCCAACCTGGCAATTTAGACATAGAACAGTTGTAATGCACGCCGGGGCATAGACCAGGGAAGCATGAACAAGAGTCGAAGGAATCTAGAGGGATTCATTGGGAAAACACACCACTCTACATAGATCGGCGTCATACGACATTAATGACCGGACTCGGAAAACGTGGACTTATACACACAGGACTAATCAATATGACTAGAAACTGGTGGTAACACATGAATTCCACATGAGGTAGTGAGGGGGGCGTGGTACACAGGAGGATCAGACGGGCAGGGCATGACAGCAGAGGCATATATATTACACAAACACACATCCATTCATCTTCCTTAACTGCTGATCCAGTACAAGGTCGGCATGAGACTGGAGCTGATTTTAGGAAGCATTCATTGGATGGGAACCAGCCAATCAGAGGTCTCACACATGCAATCACCTATTAAGGATGATGTAGTGGCATTAGTTCACCCAAGCGTTTCTTCTTTAACTCGAGGAGGGGTTCTGGTGCACGTAGGAAACCTGCACAAACATGGAAATGGAAATTCCATGCACACAGGAAGGAATCAAACGCCAAACCCGGGAGTTGAGGGGCTACAATGCCATCAGCTGAACTAACATGTAACCCCACATGCATTTAGATCAGAATCAGAGCTCACATTATTGCCAAGATGTACAGACATACCAGAATAGTTTGCGGTCCAGGACCAAACATGAAGTACATAACAATATAGTGTTTTACATCATCACAACGTTTACACAGATCAAGGCTGTCATGAAAGAGTTTCTTCTGAGATGTCATATTCAGTTCACGTTCACATAACATTACACGCTTTTCCAATACACCTCAAACCTTGTGCACCGTGTCATGTTGTCAGCTTAACTCCACCTCCGCCCTGCAAGAAAAGGATTCCCGGCGATCTCCACCGCGGTCACCTTCTCTGCTAAAACAGATTCAGCCGAGCATTGAAAAAAGTGACACCACGGTATCTCCGAGATCCCTGACCTCCCAGTCAGCTGTCCAAAAACACGGCACGTGGAAGCAACTGCAGCCGCGTAAGATGCATGAGCACAAGCCTGAAGCACAACCAGACATCAGACGCATTACATACTGCATGCATGGCTCCTATTCTTTTGTTGTGTAGCCATTGTTTAGCTGCTTAACCGTTTCATATGATCCATCCTTTCTTCTCTAGCTGGATGGAGCTCTTCCCAGGCAGCAGAGGGTGTCAGGCAGGGGACACCTTGGATAGAATGCCAGTGCATCACAGGCTCTGAACACACACACCTCGGGCAATTAAGACACCTAAATATGCCTGACTGCATTTTTGGAGTAAAGAAAGAGGGCTCTGGAGAAACCCATGCTGATTCCTTATACAGCGGGGGTGAGATTCAAGCCCCAATCCTGGGGATGTAAGCCGACAGTTCTGCCACTGAGACACAGATTCTTACATTACTCAGGAATATTGTTATATAACTGAACGATAACCATACATATTATTAACTGAGAAAATGCTGATATCATCAGTGACGAACATTCCCAGAGGCACGGCGATGTAAGATATTAAGCAAGACAACACGAACACTCAGAAATATTACATATTCTTCTGTGTCGCTGTAAGTACGGAAGACCGGTGATTTCCTAAGCGCCAGACTGTTTCGTGGAGTCATGCAAGACGGCTTCAGCATCCATTAATATCCCCTGGCATGTCGGGGACAGACTGTTTGATCTCTGACTGTCATTTGATTTAAAGTACCCTATTTTTAAAAACCTGTAACAGGTGAAGCAGCCCAGTGCTATTAGTCTGCAAGGTTTGCTAATGCCGCAACACATTTCATGCACTTCCGCACCAAGCAGAATACAAAACAGCTTCTCTGCATTGAATCAGCTTGGGAGCAGCATTTATTGTGCATTTCAAAAATAATAAAACCAAGAATTCGTAAATGTGTGGTTACGTTTGAGCCACATATAAAACACTTCTGCCAAAGGTAAGGGGCCTTACAATTAGCGAGCTTAGAAATTGACTGGATTCTGTACATAGGTGTGGTATCTAGTTTACAAATTCTATGTAGTGTTCAATTTAACAAAGTCATTTAAGAAAAAAATGAAATTATTTGACCATAAAGGAAACTTTTTCCATTATCACTTTCAGGGACCAAGGGGGATAGTAGTTAAGAACATAGACTCATACTGTAGGTTACTCATTATGAGTTCCAGGGAAACCTACTGTCATACTTTATAAAAGGTACTTTATATAAACTGCTTCAGTAACTTAACAAGCAGTACTGTTGGATAAATAACTGCAGGTCAAAAGAGCATCTAAGCATACATCATAGTAGCTAGCCGATTGTAACGTTACTGCATATGCTTAAATTAAGTCAGCACCACAAAACAGCAGAACTGCTATGCCAGCAACCATCACCGAGAACCATATTTTTTAAGCAAAAGATCTTGTCTGAGTAATAAACTGTAAGTGCTGTAGTCAAGTCAACTGGGCTCTCTACTGTCCTACCGGCCATATACAGGTATATGGTGGCATGAGTTATGACTACCCCCAAGACCTGGGGGGGGGGGAGTATTCTCCGGAACAGCTACAGTATGTATGGGAGTCTTTGATTTACTGACGTTAAAATGGCTCCTCTTCCTGTGTCTTTCCAGCGTGGCATACATTTCAATGCATAGACAGCCAATGAGTTTAACGCCTGACCTGTCCGTCTAAACCACCCCTCCCCACTCCATCCGAAAACCACCGGCTTCCCAACTTTTCAAGTGCCCCCTACACACACACACACACACACTTTGCGCTCACAATTCCCACGTTAACCGCAGCCTTTGATTCCATTCAAATGTTTCTCAGTCATTGCTGGAATGAGGTAATAAGGAAAAAGCATCCGACCACAACCCCCCCAACCCTGTCCCCATGAAAACAAATTTGCCAGCAGCCCCGTTCATCTACAGCAGTTTGTTCAAAGAGATTCACACTTCTAACATAACACGACTTATTTTGAACGTGTAGGTGGGGAAAAAAAAATAATCACACAATAGCACGGTGGCTGTTGCCGTTCCCACAGCCAGATGTGCAAATGGAGGTGTGGTACCTCACAGCCAGCCAGCGGAGTCTGACGCTTGGGTTACTGCACATGGCAGACTTGCTGTGAGAGACACTGAACCGTGTTCAAACCGCTGCAGCCCTGCACGCTGCAGCCCTGCACGCTGCAGCCACGCTGCGATGAAGGCCGCTTTTCATCCCCATTTCCAGGCAGATACATTTTGTTTTTTTTTATTCCGAGACTCTTTCCAAGAAACTTTTCGGTGCCTAAATAAGCATCATTATCTTTCCAGAGCGGCGCCTATTTAAAATGGTTCCGATCACGAGTTTTTTTTTTTAATTAAGCATGTTAGTAGAGTGGGTTTGCTTCAGTTCATTAATAACTAGTAATGAGAAACATCCTTATCAGCATTTCGTACATCGGTCCTACTCGTTTTAATTGCTTTTTAAAGCCGTCTTCTGATAGCATTCGCAATGAGGGAAGCGGTACCTGGATTAGCGTCATTTCACACGGAAAATGCAGACCAGCAAGACGTGAAAATAACGCTACAACGAACGGACCTGCGTTTCAATGAACAGAATTGCGCTTCCCACTATTTGAGACTGCACATACGTGTTACGTTTCCATTTGCCCTCTGCTGATGATTAGGCCTATAGAAGCGGGATTAACTGGCCATTCCATATCTGGAGGAAATTTCAAAGTTTAGGTGAATGTGGGATTATGAGTAACAATTAACCCGAGTAACAGAAATGGATTTCATGTAAAAGTAATACTTAGACTGGATTAGCACTTCCTATTTTCATCACTATGTAAAACGGGTCATATTTCACGAAGGATTCTTATTAATAATTCTGCATATATGAACAGGATGGTGGCTCATTGGGCAGCATTGTGGCTTCATACTTCTGGGGATAGGAGTTCAAAAACCACATCTGCTCAAGTGTGAAGTTTGCTGGCCTCCTTGTATCCTGCAGTCAGGCTCCAAACTGCCAAATGAATATGTTTGCTTTTGTACACCTATGGACTGCTATCTCATCCAGGTTGCTGTCTGAGATAGGCTCCACCTCCCACCAGACAAGGATGGTTAGAAAACTGATTAGAGCAAGTATTAATCAAGTTCCTTCACACACATTTACATATTTATTTATTTAATACACTCTTTTACCCAGGGTGGCGTACAATCTGAAGTTGGGTCAGCCAGTCCCTGGAGTAATCGAGGTTACGACCCTTGTTCAAGGGCCCAATAGTGAAATCACTCAGTCAACCCTAGAATTTGAGGCAGTGACCTTTCAATCAAAGCACAAGGTTGCAACCCATGGAGTCACACACCACGTCACAGGAAAAACGCATTTTGCTGCAAATGCCACAGGTAAAAATAAAAAATAAAAAACAGCTCTCAATTTCCATGAAATTACGTGACAAATGTATGCAAATGGACAGTTTCTAACTGCTGCTGGTCTAAACAATTCTGATCCCCCAGTTCTGTAAGGCAATTTGCTCCCGGGAAAACTCATACGAGTAGCTTTAATGTTATTAATCAGCGGGGGTATAAACAGCACCTTCAGAAACGAGAGTGGACATTTATCTTTTAACCGAGCTGCTAGAAACATGGGCTTGTGCACGTCACCCGCCGCGGACGGCAAAATTACCCCCCGCCAGTCTGAACCGGACGCCAGTTTGCTGGTGTTTTCCTTTGCACTTGATTTAGTTTATTACTGCAGGCAGCAGTAGCAGATGGTATAGTCGGCATCTGAATGTTGCTTAAAAATCCTGCAAGGACAAGATTCGGCTCTTCATAGCGAGTCACTGCACATTGCTAAGCTTACCCTTTTTATTTCATTTTTTTTCCGCGTGTTTACTTCTGACGGGGAGGAGTCTGTAAGCACGCCTGCCCCCACCCTGAGACCCAGGGACACTGGCTGGGGTTCAGAGACTTCAGCCGAGCGCCAATCGATAATCAGCCTGTCCGCTCTGTGCGGGAGATGACTCATGAAGATAGGCCACAGAAAATAACATCAATCCACGGCAGGGACGGTGACTCGAGGCTTTCATGACAGATGACAGAGAAGCATAGCTTGTGATATTGAATGCTAGCGATTAATGCAACTCTTTTCTTTGTAGAGTGTGTGAGTGTGTGTGTGTGTGTTTGTGTGAGCGAGAGTGTGTGTGTGTATGATTTTCATAGATAGAAGTTTAATTTTCAGTGA
>JABFDZ020000043.1:15561595-15572629 GCA_019775955.2 Pollimyrus isidori
CCACTGAGTGCATAAAAGATTTTTCATCAGACTTAGGGAACTGGAACTTAGGGCTCCTGACTGGCACCACAATTATGACAATTATGAGCGTCTTCAAATTTAGTCCCTGTAGAAAATTCGGAATCCGATGGCAGACGGGGGCCCCCCGGTGCCGCAGAGAGCCCGTAATTGGCGCTGCCATGCCGTGTGTGTTGCTCAGGACAGAATTGGAACAGCGAAGCGGAGCCTAACCAGCCTCAGGAGACATTCCGGGAGCTGATGTGGCGTACACTCCAGCACACAAGCTGCAAAACGCTATATTTTTATGTTGGATAGTGCTGCTGACATTCGCCGGCTCGTATTCTCAGCTGTTTTACCCTTTGCATGTGGCCCATCCAGCACCCACATGCACCCCCTCGATGTTTTGTTTATTTATGTTTATTGGACCCTTTCTCTGAAAGTGATATATGTTTGTTTTTAAGGACGCAGGGTCAACCAAGTCCGTGGAGTAATTGAGGGCTAAGGGCTCAGCGGTGAAGGCGCACAGCTGACCATGGGATTTGGACCAATCACAGGCAGAGAGACCTACGCTAATGAGCCACACACCGAGGGTTTTCTAGAACCTCCAAAGAAAACGTGACAATAGGTGAAGAACTTAACCGCTTCCTTGCTGGTTTATTTGTGGATGGTGTATTAGCTTATTAGCTGACGGCTGAATCAGCTCCACCATCAGAGTGATTGACCGTCTGCAGACAATGGGCTCCACATGGCTGCAGGCCATCTTGCCTCTCCCAGCCAATCGGATTCCAGCATGGCCAATAGATTTTATTTAATCTAATTTTTTTCAGCTCCTGCCTTGTGGTACTTCAGCCTGCATTAATTTAACTCCAATCAAGGCTGTACATGAAAGACATGACTCCATAATGGAATCTGTGCGGGTCATGCATACATGTGTGTGGGTAGATGTGGGCTGGCCTCAAGAATAAAGATTCCAGCTCTGATTCAGATGAGCTCTGCTAGCTGGAGGGAACACGACCGCTAAGAGCTGCCGAAGTAGCTAATGCTGCTACGTAACACTGAAAATTTTGAAAGGTATGAGTGAGATATTATGAAGGTCCCTCATTTCCCAAACACAATTAGCAACTGAACTAATAAGACACTGAGATAGTTTGAGAGATAAAGCTGGAATTGCATTGCAGTGATCGCTGTTTGACACACAATGTTATAAACTAAACTAAAGATCGTGCTCCCATCGTTTATACTGTATACACTGGAATTTTACTATTTATGTATAAGTGGCATAGCTCTGTCTCACGTGTCAATTTCTCCAACATTTTACTCTGTTACCTAAGAAAACTGGAGCAATTAGGATGATGCTCATGACTAATTAAGTGGCATGATCAAACAGAATGGGTATGCCGTACGGGCCTAATTACCTAAATTAGATCACAATTAAGTGTTAAGTCTTGGTTATGACGTGGAATGTATGTCACACAGAGCTATGTGTTGGAGCAGTTAGCTAAACACAGAGAACAGTGACGTTGCAATCATCAGTCTTTCCTTAAGAAGGGTGGATGTTATCCAATTCAAAAAATAAGTCTCGGTTCTCTCTTCTGCTTCCATTTAAGGTCGCCAGCACAACACTCTGTGTCAGTCTTGCTGTAATGAGACGGGCTGGGATAAAGGGTGCTTTTCCACTGCAACAGATACTGGACTTTAGGTACTCAAATCAGTACTTCTTCCATTGATTTCCAGTGCAGTACCAGTACCAAAGTACCAAACCAACGGGGATACTCATGCAGAGCTCATGCAAAATCAGCAGTGGTAAACTTTAGATACATTTTTAACATATACTAGATAATCACCACTCCCACCAAAGTAAAAGCAATCACTAATATTGCAAAGCTTGCTAAGCTGAGATTCCTATTACTAAGTAAAAATGTTTTGCCACAACTTAACCACGCAAATGTTGTTTTTGAGAATTCTGTGTACCACAGTATAATATGCAGACAGTATGGAGGCATGAAAAAACCTGATCTCAACAGAGCTGTCTATTACAATCCTTGAGATATGAGAATTGCATGTGCATAACAAGAAATGTTGATGTTAATATTGCATAATATCACCCTAATATTGCACAAAACACCCTGTGCCATGCTGTCAAGATGTCATTCTACACACTAGTGGATAGCAAACACTGGTAGTACCACAAATATTGTTGTGAAGTACCAAAAGTTTGGTGCCCGTTGCAGTGAAAATGAAATTCACTGATCCCAGGGGGAACTTCTTGCGCATACAGCAGTTATTTAAGGTACAGAACAAACAGACATATTATGCAAAACAAGACAAAGTGCAAAGACAGTATTTACAGTGCTGACAAATTAAGGTGCACAAACAGAATATCCTGAAAAAGATGGGTATAGTGAGGTAAATGTGTAAATAGATCACATGGGGCTTGCATTACAACAAAGGTGGGATGCTTCTTCACCTGTTGTGGCTGGGAGTGGTGGGGCAACATGTAGGAAGGTGGCATTGTAGTGCCTCAGGCTCATTCTATGTCACTCTATTTAATAATCAGTGTAGTGACTGTTTGTGGCCAGTAGGAGCGCCAATGGGGAGGGGGGCAAACCCCATGAACCCCATGGAAATGTGGGGCTTGTGGGCTGTGAACAGGGGGCAGCAGTCACGCCCGTGTCACACATCATCATTGCGGGGGATTTGTCGATCCCCGAAGTCGGCAGCACCAAATGCCAGGTCACTTATTTAAATCGGTCACCTCTGTGCTGCTCTGACCTCGGTGCTGGCAGCACAGTGTGTGTTTTCAGCCCAGCTGAGCTCTTAATTAATTAGCCCTTTTTCTGATTAAAAGAACTGCTGGACTCAAATCAGATTACATGGCGACCACCCGTGCTACTCCCACACACATCAGAAATGCCGGTGTGTGACTAGATGTCAGTGAGAACGGGGACCGTGTGCCACTCAGCAGGTTAGGTCACTGTGTCTGTGATCGGAAGGCCGTCGGTTCAAATCCCATAGTGGGCAGAGCGATTTCACTGTTGGGCCAAGAATTATTCCAAGGACTCACTAATCCTGCTTTTTCTCAGTCGTATACCTCTGGATAAAGGCATCTGCTAAATGAATAAATGAACGAGGTGCAGGATAAGAGAGAATGCAGGGTGAAGCCAGGTGATGATCCTCTCTTTTGTTAGATACATGCCTCATTTTAATCCATAAGGATGCAGCTCTGTTGTTCCCTCAGCCAAACGCTGATCCTTGATCTCACACTCTGCTGGAGCCATTTCTCATATTTTCTCTTGTTCTATATTTCTTTTTCTAACACCAAGATGGCTGCCTTTGATTTTCAACCCTCTGTACCATCTTATTGAACCCATCTCCACGGCCTTCTTTTAGGCCAGTGGCACAAATGTCTGCCTGTATGTGATTCTTCCTGTTACATATATTGTTATGATACAATTTAAGAGCATTGTACAGATACACACACTTGTATCTTCCTTGGGACATAGACAAATATATGTTAGATTTTTAACTTGCTATGTGGCCTGTGCTTCCTGGGTAAATTATGCATGAGATCCAAATGCGCGTAGATCCAAATAAAATATGAGAATAATCAGACAAACATTATGTTAATATCCTGGCAATTACTCTGCTTAGGGGTTCCAACAGAAATGGAGGAAGGATGGAAAAATCCCAGAACATCAGTGAAAAATATGCATTTTAGATTGTGCACAGTGTGGGGTTAGTAATTGAGCAAGACAGGCTGCATTATCAGAGACTACTGAAAAGTGATATTATGGGTATAGAGATTATTTTTTAAGTCATAAAAGGCCAATGAGGAATAATAATTGTTGCACCAAAACCAGTTGTTACCCAGCAGATCTCTGTAATGACACGGGCTGTGTAGATCTGATTGGGTACAAACCCATCAAAAAATATAAAAATTTAAACAATAAATAACAGGATTGAATCAAAAAGGGAGCATTTTGGTCTCAGCGATAATTAGATAGTGTGGCAATTAATTTTCTCACAACACAAAGCAATGTTGAAGCGATAATGAAAACAATTATATACACAATAAAAATATAGTTTAGCTAACCATGTGCAGGTGAAAAAAAAGGATAAAATTCAAACGTATTTTTTCCCCACAAGGCAAAAATGCTTTTTAGGCCAAAAGACTACAGAGTGCACATAATGGTTTCCTGACTAGGCTCTGGATTCTCCATTTATTCCAGTGCTTCCCTGAATAACACACACACACCTGTGCTGGTTTTCAGGCCATTGAAGTGTATGGTGGGCGATTGCGACCACCCAAAAATCAAGAACGTCCCAGTGTGAGCTTCATGTTTTTTTTTCCCTTCTGGATGCAAGCACAAGCAAAGACAGACGACTAAACAATTATTAATCAGCCCGTGAAAAACACTCCCTACTGCTGTAACACTTAGTGTGACCTAAAGTGCTTTTTTTGTTGTGATTTTTTAGAAAACCACATTCATTGCTAAAGAAATACATACCTTCTGCATAAATAAAGTCAAACAGCCTTTCCTGCGTGGTATTATAAATTAGATCGACCTTTAAATTCTTTCAGAAAAGAAAAGGCATCTCAGGTTACTTTGTGAGAATATACCACAATATAGCATTGTAATTAACGTGAGCGCTCTCAAAATAAATTTAAAGAAAAATGAAAAGCAGCATGAGGAGTGCAGGCAGCTTAATGGCTCCTTCTGAAACCCTGCCCGGGTTACGGTGTATAATTTAGCACTGAAGTGTAAACACAAGGCTGTTGGGATAAATATCTGCAAAGCTGAATGCGCTCACAGCCCTGCCACGCCCCAAATCACCTTGCAACGGCACTTTGAGATGGCTCCTCCGTGCCAATTCACGGGATAATCCGCCTTACGGAAACCCTGCTGGGCACAGCTGGAATCGCTTGAAATCTGCAAACCTGACATGTCACTCTATTAGTGACCCCTCCTCTCCGTTCGTCGTTCCATCCTTTGGATCTAGATACCTGCCCCTCGCGTAGCTGACACACTCACATTCACGGTCGCATTTCTGTTGAATAAACGCATTTGTATGTCGCGCAGCGGAGATCGAGCAGGCTGCCAAAGAGATTACCCTAGCCCAGGGATGCCATTGATATGTAAAGGAATGAAGGGGGGGGGGGGGGGGGCGCGGGTGAGCTGGACCGTTGATGCGAGGTACCATCGCTGATGTCACAAAGCAGCAACGAACTGCTGTGTTCCACAGCACAGGCCGTCAAAGTGAAACCCACCACTTGCAAGGTTCTGCACCTCCAGGAAGGACTTTCTGACCTCTCTCTATGGCACTGATCATCAACTGGCGGCCCGCGGGCCGCATCCGGCCCACCGAGCCGTTCAATCCGGCCCGCGACTGGATTCCAAAATTGTGAGGATCAAAAAGAAAACAGTGGTCCACACTATTAAAGCAACTAAAAATAACAACAACTGAGTCTCTTCTCAGAATAACTACAAGTTTTGTAATGAAATGGAAAAAGTATAAACATAAACATAATGTTAAGCCAAAATAATTTTTATTTGATTGATTTTATTTGATTTTCTTCTTGGGGGTCCGGCAAAACTCTGGCCCTCTGACAAATACAGTTGATGACCCCTGCTCTATGGGGTCGCCACATATCTATGCATTTCCTTCACTAGCTGAGTACCGTACACTATTTTCATATGTAACACACAGACCGATAAATTATGCTGAAGTGACAGATTGTTACCATACAATTTTTTTCACCGTTTATCACAAATGGAAGTACTGAAACATTTTTGACAGATTCAAAGGTTTATGGAGCAGGGCTCAGTCACAGGGTAAATCAGAAAGACCTACAACAAGGACATGCACATTTACCCATGCCCCTACGCAGAACTCACACAGAGAATACCACTGTTTACTGGCCCTATTTAAATACTAGTTAAACCAATCAGGGCCATAAGGCTGGCAACAGACTGCCACAGAAATACAAACAATAACGTACGTCCAGCCTGGTGTCTTTGTGTACCAAAAAAATAAAAAATAAAAAATTACACAGCAGCTCAAACAGTGCAGATTATGCAACCCTAAATCTAAGCATGTAAAACAGAAGAAACAATGCTGTTGGGATGAGTAACCTGTATGGTTGGGGTGTTACTGGAGTGGAGGAAGATAATACAGGCACATTTGGCGTATGTCGAAAATGACAGGCTGCTACGCTTTGAACTGCATGGCATGGATGGCGGGAAAGCATTAGACATCGCTACGCTTCACGGGCAGTAGGGGGCACGATCCAGAGACTCAGAAATCCACCGGATGCTGTCCCGCAATCACATGGTGAAGAGCAAACAGCCTGGGCCTATGGGCACTCAGAGTATCACGGCGGTAAGGACCTGTCCCCCTCTAAAGACAGTAACACCGCGGCACAGAGAAGATATCATTATGGAGGTTAAAAAAAAAGCATGTTTTTGTGTCACTCCCCGGAGGAGGACAGAAACGCTTCTTTTCACATTGTCTTACGTTTGAATGTTAGCGAAGTAGTACTATATCGCATTATATATGCATTTATTGCCTTATTGTGCCAAAACTACACTGTCATATAAAAACATTCAACCGAAAAGTTAAGTCGTAATGCTCTGCTTATGAACAGTAGGAGTTTTTTTATTCCTTTTAAAATTGTTGAGTGCTGCTAACCAGCCCTCTTCATCTTCATCTAAGTGTAACTCTTACCTGCTTTGTCCAACTGGCAGAAATACGATACAACTGTATATATTTTCTGTTACTTAATGGAAATCCATGGGAGAGCAGATCCAGTGAAATAAAGGAACTGCAGTGGGAAGCTACGCTACATTTAATTCCAATTAGCTTAGCAGTGCGGGTCCTCTGCTTTCTTCGACGACTAGACCACCTTTAATTTTATTCTTACATACATGCAGCCTCTACCAGGCAGGGCAGGGCATAGGGCAGGGGACACACTGGACAGTATGCCAGACCATCACAGGGCCCACATTCATACACACACTCACACTGGACAGTATGCCAGACCATCACAGGGCCCACATTCATACACACACTCACACTGAACAAACAGGAGGACCCAGGGCAAACACATGTGACACGGGGAGCGCATGCAAACTCTACATGCACAGAACGGATGTGGGATTTGAACCAACAACCCTGTAAGTGTGATGCTATGGTGCCAACCAGCAAGGTACCACGCTCCCCTTTTACAGTATTCCATAAAAGTGGCAGTGTAAAATATGATGAAATCATATTCAGAAATGGCTATAAGATGAATGCCCTTATTTATCATGGGAAGGGTCATGGGGAGGGAAGGCAGGTGCCCGCGGTTGGTGTGCCCATTACTGGCCCTCGATGCCGAGATGGATTTAGAGCAGGATCCCCTGGACGAAAGCGGAGAAGCGTAGGGACCCCGACCATGAGGGCATCATCACATGGGTAACCCAGAACTAAGGGGGGAGGATGTTGAGGATGTTTCACTGTGTCAGTTTATGCTGATCTCTGAGGACCTCCTACAACTTCCAGTAACCCCCAATAACCAGCATTTCTGTTCCTCTGGCCCCAAAAAGGCTGTGCTGATTCTGTTCTCTTCTCTTTTTCATTCCGCACCAAAAGGATGGCTTCTTTAGAGTGTGCCGTCCGACCGGTTCCTACCAAGCCTCGTCTGTGCCAAAAGGGGGTCTAGGTCCTGCTGCGTCCTCGTGCCCAATATTCCCATAAATACTTACGTATTATAACACAGCGCAGACTAGCACAAACAAAAAAGATGTGATTTATGGTGTAAGATGTCACAGCTGAAATGGAACCACAGCATGGTCATCAAAAAAATATATGTGTTGGGAAATTCAGATACCATTAACACCGCTGATCAATTGAAATCCTATGCTACAGAAAGGCGTAACTTTCGGGCTGTCGCGGTCCCCTCGTGAGGTGGGCCTCCCCCAGCTAACCGCACCTGGTGCTGGCCCCTTTAATAGCCCGGGCACCACACGGGCAGTGTGAGAGATAGTTCCTCCATGTGGAGCCGCACTGGCTGCTTCTCGCCCGTCTCCCGTGTACCCCTGACCCCGCCTTCCTGCCGTGCTCCAGTCTGCTTCCGTTTCCCCCGGATCCCTGTGTGCTCTCCACTCGGCCGGCGTCTCTGCCGTAAGACTGACTTCCCCAGCTTATTTCCACTCCATGAGCCCGGCCACATCTCTGCCTCCCCATTCTTCTTCTGTTTGCCCTGCTTCCAATGAAACTGCCTGCCTGCTCGGCATCGGGATCTTTCCAGGGTTTCCTGTCATGACACTCTGGGCTGTTATCACCCACTAAGCAAATTTCGGTCGATTTTGGGAGGATTGCCCATTCATGTTGAATCATGCCTCTGACCCTCTCAATTTTGACACCGGTACCAGGTTTGCGGTTTGCACAAGCATTGAATCACGTTAAAGTCATGGTGGCTAGGCTCGCTTTTTCACCGTCTTTGCACCAAAAAGGCTTTATGAAGGTTTATAAACCCTTTATACGTGACCTAATTAACCTCACATTATAAAATAACCAAAAGCCGAGGGAATCACCATTTATTTTATATTATCTGCATCTGTAAGAGTATTATGATGTTAAATAATCACATAAATGTATTTACGAAATATATCTTCAGTAAACTGTTTCATTAACATAGTTTTCAGTCAAATCAACTCGTAAATGATAAATCCTTTATTTGTCATTTGCATAAGTGCAGGTACATTTGAATGCTTCTATCTGCCTACCCCATCTTCCTGTCCATAGCCTGGGGTCACAGCACAGAGTCAGCCAATGTGCAGAGCCCCTTGAGCTGAGGGACATGTTCAAGGGCCCACAGACATGTGACTCTTCTGATGGAGCCAGAACTTAAACTGGCAACTTGCCAATAAGGGGCACAGAGGCTTATCCCTCTGAGGCACTCACCGCCCCAGTATGAAAATGTAAATATGAAAATAAATAATAACATGGGAAAATGAATGCATGCGTGCCTGATCCGCTTTGTGGTCATCTTTCAGCCCCGGCTAAGCATAACTGACATCTCTATGATCAAAGTCCATAAACAAAATGTGAAATTAGCCAAATGGTAAGAAAGAAACTCTACTTTTCAATATGCCATGACCTGAATATAAAATCAATCCAATTAGCATTCAGATACCTTGGGCCTCACATCAGAGATTAGTCCTCTGACTAAGAGCGAATAACATCAATATGAGCAAAAGGGCTCCTCTTTTACAAGTCTGCAGGATAAAAGCGTAGTTACATGTGGAATTTGATGTGTTCTGTGCACACCGTGTATGCAACGACATGTGACATCTGCCGTATTACATGTAATTCAAGGATTCATTCAAATTTCAAATTCAATGATTGAAGAAGGTATGGAACCAAAACCAGGAAGCACCGTGTCTATGTGTACAGCCTAGAGAGCACTTTGATTTCACAAATGACATCTTCCCCATAGCTGCCTTTTCATTTTGGACACGTCTCAAACCACTCAGTTTATCGATCTGCCGTTTAAGATGGGCTTTAAAAAAAAGGACTTTATTTTAACAGCGAAGCAGAGACCCTAAATCACAAAACACTTGCAAAATTATACTTACAAAGAAGAAAACTATATTAACAAACAAGACACAAAAAGAGAGGATAGGTACCCAGTAGGTTGTATAGGGCTGCAAATCACTGTGTGCACCCAACTCACACCTTGTAACACCAGGGGGCGCTGTGTGACTCAGCAGGTCAGGTCTCTATGCGTCTGATCTGATGGTCGATGGTTCAAATCCCCTCCTCAAGTCACGTACTTGGGCCTTTGAGCAAGATCCTAAACCCCCAAAAAATGGTTCAGGGGTGTCAGATAACACCAGGCCACTTAAAGGACAGCAAGGTGTGACCTTGGAAAACTGGAGTATTCCAGTGTACTTGTTCAGCATCATTCCCTCTTCAGCAGGTTTCCCACGGCTTCTCTGTGTCAGGATCCCATTTGTACAATTCAATCAATCAACCTATATTCTATACACATACAGTGTCCACAATTGAGTCTCAAACGCTGTTTTACATAAATAAATAAGACTGTGTACAAAGAGGGGTTAGGTACATTAAAGTAAAAGGGCCACTTTAATTCCCCCCCTCCCCCACCAAATCATGACATTGCCCAAAGCATAACTAATCACCACTGAAACACAAAAGACTTCCAAAATTAATATTTCCCAGATTCCCAGAAAACAGAGGGAATGTCCATATGATTAAAATAAGACAGCATAGCAAGGAGCAGCAAAGATAAGAGCTTCCTTCCAGAAGGAGTGAGCTCAGCTCTTTGTGGATAAGAACAGTTAGTGTAGGAGGAAAAGGTGCCTCTTCTGCCTTAGAGGTTTCCACAGTCTGGTGTCACCAGAAGACACTCCCGGCCTGATCTGCACTAGATATATTTACCTTAATTCAAAATAGTATCCAAAAATCACACCCTTTGCATTGAATGACAGCCCCTGCCCTTCTCCGATGCCAACTCCTCAGTCCACCATGAATCACTGGTGCTATGAATAAGGCGAATCACTGGTGAGGAAGAAATGATCTTTGAGATCTGTAGGAAGACTGGCAGTCAGGCTGAGTGTCGCATGGTCAAAAGAAAAGCGAAATAGGCTTTCTGTTATTCTAGTGGCAGAAACAAAATAAGGGTTAGGGGACCTACATTCCTACAGTATTATTCATGATATAAGGTAAAATATTATTATAATATACTCAGCTAGTACTGTATATTTCCTCAAATTATTCAGTGTGAAAGGAAGCTTTAGCTGCTGTTTGTGCATTGGATCTTGTTAATTTCCACAAATCCCATCTTGCTGCCCTTATTTTTAAGAAACACACACAAGTATAGGATGAGAGTGACTCCTGAGGTCAGAGAAAGCCATCTATATTGTCCCCCACCCCCGATAAGGGCCTTGCTGGAAGACTCAACAGAAATATGGCCAGTCTGCCAAGCAGGGGATCCGAACTGGTGACCTTCTGTTTGCTGAGCTGCCC
>JABFDZ020000043.1:15577751-15596985 GCA_019775955.2 Pollimyrus isidori
CCCACCCCCCACCACCTGATCTGTGAGCGGAGCCCCAATGTGAGCGGAGAGATTACGCGAGCAGGAAATCAAAGCCACCAGTGTGTCACCCCCATTTTTCAGTTCAGTGAAGTGAAATTACATTTCACGTCCTGCCCCCGTCCCCACCTCAGCCCGCCCCCTGAAAAAAAAAAATCTTTTCACCATCAGCGTGTTTTAGGTAGAGAAATTCACCCTACAGGAACTAAAAAAAATATATGGAAAAACAGGGGAAGAGCTTAGATGTAAAAGAGTCCCTCAAGTCTGGAGTATTTCATTAAAAAATCATGTCTGCGCATGGATGGATGCTTCTCTTAACTTGTTGTAGGGGTCGGACAGAGTTCAGGGCAAGGCTGGGTTGGCAGGCCAGCTCTCCATCGCGGGGTTAACGCCGTCCGCCAGGATGCCCTGACCACTCTGCAGCCAGATGCCTGGAAGCAGCCAGGAGTTCTGGGATTTGGTTTTTTTTTCCTCTGCCGCATCAACACATCCTAAGGCCAAGTGTGGGAAGTGAAACTGGACTGAAATAATTTCTAATGGATGGGGGAAGAAAACCAAAAATATAAAAACGCGTGTCTAATTTACTGACTCTCTGGCGCCTCTTACAGCCAGAAGCAGCGCATTGTATGGGGCTCCTTAGGTTTGGCCCCCTGTTGGCCGCAAGCAATCACGACACTAAATATGTGTTCTTCATTTAGGATGCTGAAGCAGCATGTTCTGCCAACCAGCTAGCTAGTTACGATCTTCTAACTTGGCTCACTATCTTTTAATTTAGTTTTAGAAATAGCTTGGGGGGGGGTGACTTTTTCAGTGTGGCCCCAGAAACCACCAGCCTGTCTCTGCCTGCAGCAGGATGGACGTAAGGGCGATTAGAGAACATCACTTAGACCCTTGATCGGCGAAGAATGCGCGAAGCCAAATGCACCGTCGTATGCTGCGATGCGTTTTTTTATGTCTCGCCAGCTTTCGATTAGATTGCAGGCATCTCGGGACGCTCAGGTGCCCCCCGATACAAAATACACAAGAAGTTTCAGATATCTGCTTCTTTGCAAGGTCAAGACACACGGGAGGCACACTGTCCTTGGCAGAAACCCGACTCCGTCCGCCCAAGGGACAGATCGCTGGATATCTGTCTATATACCATTAATTGGCCCGCTGCCATCGCCAAATAACTCAGTGGTATCTGTCACGCTGGGAAACATACAGCGCAGCTCGATAAAACCTCACCAGTCTCCGGGGAGCCTCATTAATGTGAGACAAAAAGTAAATATTGCTGTCTCACTTAAAGAATCCAGAGGATAAAAAAAAAAAACTATGGTACGTGAGAAACAAACAGCCACGAGGCTGTCTGCATGCGGAGTGTGATTCCATCAATCTGCAGCAGAACGACCTGTCCTTTCGCCACCTCCGTCAATGAGGTGTCGATTACTGTCGTCAGATATGATTTTGCATCGCAGCCCCGACCGCCCGTCATGATGTCTGACAAGGGCGTCTAATCAGAAATGGCGTCGCACTAAAGCCGCACAACAATGGATAAACATACGGAAATCTGCAGGTGGTAAAGCGTTTAGCAGAAGGTTTTTCTGAAGCCGGCTTCTTAAGAAATACAGAGCGGGAGGATAAGGGAAAAAGTGGCGTTAAGTAAAGGAACAAGGTAAAAGAGCCAGATTTCCATACAACGATCTATCCATCCATCTTCCTACTGCCTCTCCTTATCAGGGTGACTGGGGGCTGGAGCCTGACCTATACAGCATAAAGCACAAGGTGGAGGCACACCCAGGATGGGATCCTGGTTCAGCAAATGATTTACGTGCAAAAATATAAAAAGCTCTTTAAAACCGACACATAATGGATATCCTTGAAGGAAGTGAACACAAGCAGGAACTCCAGAGTATACGGCCTCGAAAGTAGGAATGAAAGGCAAAAAAGACAAAAATCTGGAGTCTGTACCAATAGCTTGCAATCTAAGAAGAGTTTGGAGCGAGTACAGGTACCAGAAAGAAACAGACATGACACCGCCATGGCAAAGGTCACGGAAAATGCCAGCATTTAGGAAAGAATCTCTGCAGAGGTGATATGTCTCCACGGGTACAAAAGACTAAACATATTTTCACTGAGAAGCAACAGGGAGCGTAATAAGGATGGCAACAGTGAACAAACTTTGCAAGATTGTCAACATCCTGTCTAAACACACTCAGGAGGCAACTATTATGGGACAGTGGAGTTGGGTTGCTATGCAACTGCTGATAAAAGCAGTCGGTGCCCATTTTTGGGTCCGGTGGTGCATAGAGCAAAGGCGCGGGACTGTGCGGTCCTCCTTTGACACGCTGTCAAAGTCACCAACAGGAGGAAGCCTGGCAGCAGCGCTGCGATTAAAGAATATGAATGGATGCATGAAACGTGCGAGGACGCGGCCATCTTTCCACAGCGTGTCTGCCGTGAAGGTCCAGCTTCCGGACTGTAACCTCAAATAAAGTCTCTGATATTCGGAATTGGTGCTGGAGACTTAAAGAAGTTTGAACTTACAAGGAGCGCAAGAGGCAGCAGAGTAAAGATCGGACTGGTCTGACGCTGAAGCTGAGCTGAGTGAAAAACGTCCTCATTTAAAGAGGATATTCAATCTTTAGAATATTGTTTTAATCAAAGGTCAATCAATTTAACAAATTGATTAAATAAATCAAATACATCATTTTTTAATTAAACATTTAGATTGAACCATACTGTGTAAATGTTTCTGTGTGTGTGTCTTTGTGTGTGTGTGTGTGTGTAGCGTAGTCAAGGATATATTACATTGTGGGGCCATATGATCTCTGCAATGTGATAAATTCCTGTTATTTTGGTGTGGTGGGGGCATTTTTTTGCCCCCCACAAGAGGAAGCTGAAGTTTATAAAAATCGGTGACCGCAAATTAAAAACTACAATTGCCAAAAGTCATGTATTTTCTGTCTACTTGTGGTTAAGATTAGGGCTGAGTAGGGTTATTAAGATTGGATGGTGTGTGTGTGTGTGCGTGTGTGTGTCTGTGATGGACTGGCATCCCATCTATGCGTAGCACAAACTTCACCTCCCGTCATTACCCTATACAGGATAATCGGTGACACAAATCAGATGGATTGTTGGAGAGAAATGTAATTATTAGTGATACATAATAGCTGTGGATTTTTTTCTCTCTCTCTAAGAAAGCCTTCGATTGCTGGATGCATTTCACAGCTTTCTGAGTTATGCAAACACCCTGCTGTAACGTGCGAAGAGGCTGCAGGGCCACTACACCCAGAGCTTTATTAAAAACCATTTGTCGTAAGAACTTTGCTTGGAACTGAATCTTGGATGTGACACATATCCACTAAATTCTCTGCGTTTCACATCTAATGAGGACAGCAGCCTGTACATTCAGGAATCTGGAAATACCATCAGCTTCTCTGTGTGGAAATGGCCAGCAAATATCTATGAATTACAAGTAGGATTTGACAGGTAAGCACCACACTTTCATGAACAGATTTAAGTCCTACAGAGTCTGATGGGAGTGAGGCTAAGGACTTATGGAACCACCAGCCTTCACATTGCTGCTGCCACAATGCCGCATTTCTGTAAAACATAATTACATTGTACCTCGGTTCTCGAACTTAATTCGTTCCGGACTCTGGATCGAATCCTAAAAAGTTTGAGTTCTGATTGAATTTTTCCCATAAGAAATAATGGAAAACCAATTAATTGGTTCCCGCCCCCCCAAGATTATACCTAAATATGTTTTTTTAGCATTTAAATGCAAAATTAACAGGTTAAAACAAGAAGAGCATTTTTTTCTTAATGGTTTCCAAAACGATAAAGATCTTATTCCAACATTACCCCTGTCATGCCCCGATCGTCCGCTCCTTCCGTGTGCCACGCCCCCTCGTTAACCTCGTGTGGGATCCCCAAGTGATCAGCTGTTTCTGGTTGTTGTCATTAGTCCTCTGTATTAAGTCCGTGTTTCAGTTTGTTTCCCCAGTCCGGTCATTGGGTGCGTTCGACTTGCTTACAGAGCTGGCTTAAAGCAACGCATTCTGATCCTGACACAATGCATTACGGTTAGATGCATTGTGACCTCTCACCCGACTGCACAAACTGGAACTGCCTCCGTGACGGCACACCTTTACCCTTATTGGCTGAAAAGTTTAGTTACACACATGACGTTCGTAACCCAGGCAGTTCTCATGTGTAATCTGCTATTTCTCACGAAAATCACATGAAGCAGTGAGTACTGGTTTTCAGTTAATTTACCTGGCAAAATAAAGTTTAATTAAATTACAGAAATTTTCTAATAGTACACGTAAGTTAGTGGTTTATTTATTGTTAGTTACTGTAATGTTGCGCTGCTTTATTTGGTTAATAGTCCAGTCTGTGAAGGCGGCATTCAAGTAAGAATTGCATTGTAGTATGACTCATTTCCTGGCGCATACAATTTATATTAGGTCAGCGTTCACGGTTCGACTTCTGATATTCAGATCGAGTTCTAGGTTAAACTGCTTTGTTCGACTTTCAAGAAGTTCGAGTTCTAGTGAGTTCGAGAACAGCTTTTAAACTATTAATTTCGAACTACTAACAATTTTTAAACTATTAATAAGGATATTATATGAATATTCAATATTCTCCCTCTGAGCTTTGTGTATATGCAATATTTATAAAGGTTTACGAACCAGTTGGTTCATTATTTATTATTTATACTGGCCTAGACTGAACAGAATTAGTCAAAAGCAGTGAATGCATTGGAAAGCCAATGGAATATCCAAAGAGTGAGGGCAACGTCAGATTAACCAATGAAGAGAGGGTGAACGAGAGAGTGCCAGCCAGCCGTCGGTGTCTGCACATGGCTTTTGGGTGGCTGCTGCTTCAGGGAAAAATGTATAAAGTGTCAAGCACTGGATTATAGCCACATTCACAGCAAATGTGCCTTTCATTCCATAAGTGGTCACAAAGAGCTGAGTCAGCATTGGCTTTGGCAGCGCTGGAGGTCTGAAGAAAATGACTGTACTATAGCAATCAGCTGGGTATAGAAAGCCTGGTTAAAAGAAATACATGTGGCTGGTCAGGTATATGAAAGTTCTCTCCAGATTATAACCTGTCCCCCAGCTCGTGGGAGTTTTACTTACACAACAATGTTCTGAGGGCAGAAGGAAAAATAATTGGTTCAGAGGGATAACCAATCAGATTGTAGAGGAGGTGGATCCGAGGAACTAGAGGAAGCAGAACCAAGGAATCTACACTAATTGGTTCTCTTTTTCCTTCTGCCCTCAGAACATTGTTGTGTAAGTAAAACTCCCATGAGCTGTCCTCCAGTGTCATCTGGTTATAGAGCTACTGCACACCATAGGTGTGTCCGAAATCACGTACTTTTTTACATGTTTTTTATCAGAAGCCTACTACTCTGTTGTTATATTGTATGTAGACATGAGAGCAGTATGCACGCATTTGTACATACTGCGGTTGCTATCTTGCATATTACCTGATCCGGACATTTACCAATAATGCACCTTGACCCTCAACAAGTAAAAAGACATATTTCAGTCACCTTACGTAACTGGGTTTTGTTTTCTACTTAAATTTGTACACAGACAGCACTGCATCCACCACCTTTACAAAAATATGTGTGCAAGCGACATTCTTTGACTCTGGTTGCAACTCCAGCGGACTTGAGAGACCGTGTAGCGCACACGTTGGAATTTCACAGAACGTAGTAAATCTGAGTAATATTTAGTAATCTCACCCTAATTGAGGACTGAAAATCACTGCTCATATCTCATACTATGTTTTGCCTACCACCTAGCAAATAAGTATGCAAGTTTGGATGCACAAAGGAGGCATAAACAATGCCGTTGTCCATAAAAAAGTAAAGATTAGCAAAGAACAGAGAGATAAAGAGTGGATCTGTGCATGGATGAAGAGCAACACTGATCATCAAGTGCACTTCAGTGTGCTATAATTGAACAAAAATCGGAATTACAGTATACAGAACCAGTCAGCACAAAAATGTACAATAGCTACTTCTGCCAGCTGCCATTTTCCTGTTGACATGCGAAGTAATCCATATTTTACACTTTTCCACATTTGATAACTTATATGAATATGGAAAGGCGTTCACACTTTATTGGGGCCAGCTGTGAATTTTGATGTCAAAAATATCACAAGAAAAAAAAGAGGAATGCATTAATTAATAGAAAACAACCCAACCGTTCATTACATAAAACTTCAAAATTCATCGGGAGTTTACATTTAAACCAAAGATACATAATATTTATCAATTCCCAATATTTGAAGTAGGCCCATGATACATCTGAAAAGGATTAAACAGCGCCACATTGAAATTCATCCATTTACTGTTTGGGGTTGTATGGGGTCCAGAGCCTTTCCTGGAGGCTACAGGTGCAAAGCAGGGAGCAACCTAGGATGGGGCACCAACCCATCTCAGGGCAAATTCACACACCATTCACTCACACATGCACACCTATGGGCAATTTGGTAACTCAAATTAACCTCAGCATGTTTTTGGACTGTGGGGGGAAACCAGAGAACCCAGAAGAATCCCTACAACGAATCGTGGAGAACAATAATAATCAGTTTACCATAAGACGCAGTAAGCTCACATTACAGCATTAAAAGTACTTGATCACCAATATAATACCCAGCAGCACTACAGCAGAAAATAAACATGGATACATTTGTATTAAATTGTGGTTTAAACATTTTACGTTGTATAATAAGAACACTTTTTTTTCTAACCGTGGAGAAAACAGTATTTTTCCAATGTTACTCAACACATAATTTTACCCCAGGAATGTCAGTGTCTTGTTTAGTATAGCCTATTATGTTATACTGATTGAGTCATCTGTGAGCTTAAAATAAGACGTTTTGTAAGGCACAAAACCTTCCCGTGTCTTTGATACGTCACTTTCACTGTTGTCTGCTGATAAGGACACATTACGTGAGTCAGCCAGAATGTAACCAATTGGCAGCTACCCAGGCACCTACCGGCAAGAATATAGACCCCTGGGGCAAAATCGATTAGGTGACAAAATAGTAAAGTTATAAAGAGCCATTAGCATTTTAAAAGCAGATTAAAATTAATCTAAGGCTATAAAATAAACATGTATTTCACCGTGAAAACCTCTCCAGCCCATAATGATAAACAGTCTGCTTCAACAGCCTGCACACAAAAAAAAAGATACGAGTTACTTGGCTGGTATTTCAGTCTCCCATAGTCCGATAAAGAGCCTTAAAACATATCTGGCACCTGCTTCATCTGAACACAGATTTGACCAAGTATGACAATGCAGGTGAACTGGGCTGGATAATTACAGATGTGTTGAAAAGAGGCCAAAAATTACATAAATTAAAGCCAACATTACCATTACATTTCTAAGCATTAGAAAGGCACTGTAGCTAGTTTCCATTTGCACGTCTGTGTATCACACGGCTTCTGGCACTGCAAAGCCACCCTGGGCCCATTTGCTCCTTATGTAAACCACGTAAAAAAGAACTGGCATCATCTATTATGTCATTAAAGAAAAATAAAAGAAACAAAAAAGGCAATTCAAGAAATCTAAGTTACTAAGAGTTACTCTAAGAGTAACTGTAAACTGATATAGTAATCCTGTGTAGCGCATGATGACACCTTCAGCAGTGTCTGAATATACCAGTTACACCCCTGAAAAAAATATTCCCACAATTCCTTGCAAGTCAGTGCACATATTCCATAAGTTCACGAGTGTTATTAACAGAGCCCGGCTTGTTTCCAATGCTGATGCGTGAGCATGGATTTTCCTGCAAGCTCGATATTGCTGGGCATCCTTCATCAAAATGGTCAATAGGTAAAGTGACACGAATAGCTCTCACATCAGCCCACCCCCCAAACATGAATAACAGCTCCTGTTTGAGAGTCTCCCTTCACATTTATCTGCCACGATCAGACCTCAGCAGGCTGCAGTCCAACTGATACAGTCGATAGCTATTAGTCCCCATCCTCTGTATACAAGATGATTGATCAGTCGCCTAACCTATGAGCCCCTCACCCGTTAAACAAATATTGCAATAAAATAGAGAAGCTGGTATGCCATCCATTTCAATTTGAAAGCATTCTTTTAAAACACGTTAAAAACCTTTTCAGTCTAACACTTTGTGTGCACTGTACAGGATTAATGCAAAGACTGGTGCTTATGCACAATGACTATCCTTCCCATCGATTTGGTCCTGATTGCTGCGGACAGTCCAGCTGTGCCCTGTCTGGGTATTAAGACCACCTCCGTGCTAAATTTAATCCCCAAGACAAATTCCCCACAGCCTTCAGAGGGCCATAAAGAACATTTTCTAACTTGAACCTGCGATTGACGTTAAAGGCCTGCGCCTGACAACCAGTAAGAAGTACAATGGAAGCCTTCTTGCATCTGTTTTGTACTCTGTTCTTAGAGTAATGCGAGGAATGAGCGAAAGGTGATCTTCCAGGTCGACTTTACTCCAAGATCTGCAGGACAGCTTAAAGATTGTACAGGTCTTCACAACAGTTTCATACTGAAAGGCCTTCACACATCATCACAGAACAAATCCTATGGAAAAGTTCAAATAGGCACTTAAATACCAGATTTGAAATGTTTTTCCCAGAAGTGACGGATAAATATACGGATTCATGTACAGATATATAGTCACTATACATTTCATGTGTGCTGAAACCTCAACCTCGAAAACATTAAAAACAACAACAGTAATGCCTATAATAACAACAACAATCTGTTGCTTAGCTCACCACCCAGAACACTCCAGGGTACCACAGAAAGATTCCTCCAAGGAATTGAGTTGACAACAATAAAAGGAAAGATTTTCGCTCCCTGCACAGCACTGACTCACAAGGATGCATTTTTACACTTCATCATTGTGATAAAGTATCCTAGGTGTGAACAAAACAATAGTAGCATAAAGTCTGTATTTAATCAATTTAGTATAATCTCACCGTGATACACAGCCTGAAATGTGCTCTATTTTGACAAATCTTCACAACAATCCCCAAAATGTTTTTTAAGAAAGACATAGCTAATGGGCATGATGTCATTCATTTTAAAAAAATCCACTGTTTGTAGTAACTCATGGCCTGACTTAACCTGAAACAAAGCTTTGTATTATTAAATCTGGAGCACCATGTATTACAAGACCTGTTAATACAGCCCCAATTCACTGGTACACGACAGGAATACCAACAATGGCAAAATGTACCGTACATGGCTGTTTCTGATTGGATTAGGAAAGCCTCCTAAGCATACAGTGTTATTTTCTATCTTTTCTTGGTGATATGAACAATTCTTGCATTGCATTATTGCATTTTCGGTCAGTGCCATTATTTATACATCTCTCAGCATCACTGTCATCCCTGGGACTATATTTCATATATTTTATGTGAAGAGAGATGGAAAAAGTCTCCTTAAATCCTTATTTAAATCCCTTCGTGGTTTTGCCGTAATTGTGCCATGGAACAACAGATCAGATGCGTGTTTGCGTATTAAAGGTTATTTTAATATGTAACACCATCTCATAAAATCACACAATAAATACAGTGGAAATCCCAAATCACACAATAATTAGTGTCATGCAGCACTACGAGTAGAGAGATTTGCAATCCACATGATCATAGACTTTATACAAGCATTTTTACAGACTGGGCTCCTATATTGTAATTGTACCTTTTCAGCAATCTTCAGCTATCTTCATTACCTTTCGCTGGTTTATCAACCATTTAACTCAATCCGGTTTACAAAGCAAAGTTACACAGCTGTTAAGCACTGTGTTCGGAGGTGTAACAGTAGATCACAACCTTTGACGTTCCTGTCACAAGTCAAGTAGCTCATTTGCTGGGCAGATTAGGGATTTAATGTGCTACCCTGTTCTGTAGCCTGACACTCTATGCATTCTGCTTTTAGTACAAATACATAATTGTGGCCAACGGTGTAGGAGAGAGTTTGATATTGGTGGGGAGGGGGATATTTTTTAGGGAGGATGTAGCCAAATTAAATATTGGTGTGTACACATCCTCCCCCAGCTCCTACGCCAGTTGCATGGGATCGTTTACATGACATTTGTGTATTGGTTTAGCTCAGGCCTTAATAACATAAATATACAGACTGAGTGAACAGAACACTACAGATATTTCGCCTTCAGGATGGAAGACAGCCCCAGAAAAGTAAACAAAAATATGTGTGTGTATGTGTATATGTATACACACACACATACACACAAACGTGGATTATGTCGATATTACATTATGGTGACCACAATGTGATAACCAAGATCTGTGAATGCAATGAAAATAACAAAAATGACAAAAATCTCGTATTTTATTTGTTTTTCCCATAGAAATTAATGGCGAGTCCCCACAAAGATATAATTACAAACCTGTATGTGTGTGTGTTTGTGTGTGTGTGTGTGTGTGTGTGTGAGAGAGAGAGAGAGAGAGAGAGAGAAGAGGGAGTATTGAATAGTAAAATCTTTTTATCGGAATGTTGGCAACATTATCAACAGAGTCCCATGACTGACTGCCTAAATTTAAAGGGAGAGCTGGGCAAATATATTTGGATTTTTGAATAAAACATCTAAATGTGAAACTGGGACAAAACCTACAATAACTAGTGTAAAACCAGTATGGTACTGAAATATTTTTCATCGAGCCAATGTGGCTTTTAAATGAGGAATGTGACTTGGCCATCGGCTGGAAAATCTGTTAACTTGCTTGTGAAAATTGTTTGAACGTAAAGGCCCAAAACAGAAAATGGGGGATAAAAGACTTATGGAAAATTAAGAGCCCTTTTCCCTAGTGTCCCAGACACAAACAGCATCTCCAATAGTTTAGTGTTAATATTTAAAATAGCCTTGGGGGACGGGGGGGGACTGAAAACTGCTATGGTGGCAGGACATTACGATTTCTGAGTGGTAGGCGTCTAAAGCTTCGATACAGGCCAGTCCTAAATGACTTTGTTTACGGGAAAATGCCTAATTTACAGCAATGCCGTCAGACAATACCATCTTCAACGCAACACTCCCTGAATTGTCTGTGGGGCTCTAGCCAGAACATCAACTTGCAAAACAACCTAATAGTTTTTCCAGTTGCTCTGCAGCCGCCCCGATGGTTCCAGAGAGTGTGTTATTATGGAGTATGATTTCCTGTATCGGTATGCTGTACATGGAGTTCTCTTATGTGCTATTAAACCTACAGGCTGGAAAACCTCCCGAAAAAACACTGCCCCAGGCCCTCTTTTCACAAAGCTGCCATGTGTAAAAACAGCCCTGACCCCTCTGCTAGACAGAACAAGCATGAAGACAACGCCAGCGTGCTTCCAGGGACATGTAAACACTACCTGTGTGACGTGAAAGGCATTACCAAAAACACCAACAACACACACAGACACACCTTTGTTTACCTGTCGCCCCTCAATATATAATATATGCTGTCAAAGAAAAAGACCAACTTATACCTTTGAGGGTTCAATTACTTGTCACAGGGGCTGTACCCTCAAGGATCTACCAATTGTTCCTGAGCTATAGGTAAATGTACCGTTTAAATTTCAAAAATGGACTCCGAGGGACATTGTTGTACCACTGGGGTACATTACTGTTACTGTACTTTGGGGAACAAAACTGTACCAGGGAAGCCCCATATTTTCTGACAGTGTATCACATATATCCATGACCAAACTCAAAAATATATCAAGATAGATTAACAAAAGAGGGAACGTATGTTATAGGGATTTCCTAGCGTCTCTGGGAAAGTCTCCCCACAAGATAATAGGAAGACGTGCTCATATGTACAAGCATGGAAATTCAGCTTGTAGCCATTATAATGTCACAGAAATGCACTCAAACCTTGTTTTTTGACCTGCATTCAAGAATCAACAACACAACATCTAAGACAAATGAACTTCATGAACATTCACTCTCGCCTGCAGCAATACACTCCTTCAGTAAGAAGTGCTAATTATTTAGAAGGAAATTAGTTTAAGGTGCATGCATCTTAAAATAATGTTACACAATCATATATATATATATATATTTTTTATCCTGTGCTCATATAAATTAACAGAAGATATATTCTGCTTAATACCAAGGGGTGAAGTAACTATTTACACAAACAAAACTATAGAGACTTTTTACTTTAAAATCCTATGCTAAATATCACCACCCGGTTGGGGAAAAAAAAACAGCATAGGCCAGAATAGCTGGCTACCAGCATGACCAGAATAAAGCATGTTGGTTATACCAGCATATGTTGTGTTTTAGTGCTGATGGACCCTCATCCCTCATCATTAATGAAATATTGCTGGTGGACCAACTTCATGTGCAGGTCGACCAGCAACAAACCAGCACTAGTCCGCATAGACCAGCTTGGAAATCATGCTGGTCTATGCTGTTTTTTTTTTTCAGCAAAGCTGGAAGCCACCACATTTTAATCATGGGCAAACATGCTTGAGACTCTGCATCAGCACCACCAGAAACCGTCTGTCCCTAGTAAATCATTTAATATTTATGAGGCAACGTTGCAAATCATAAAATTATCAGAAAATAATTGCTCTTTTGCCGCAACGTCATAGTAAATTTTAATTATATTGTTCGGTACACAGGTACAAAACAAGATAATTGAATAATTTTCAGATTAGTAATTTACACGACAATAATTTTGAATAAGTGATGTCATTTGACTGTGTGTTCTGTATATGTAATATCAAATTATTCACATGTGGTCTCAGCAATGTACACGGCAAAACAGTAGCAGTTAATGTACAAAAGGAGCATACCAACTCTTTGCTAAAATTTGCACAGTAAACAGTGCTTTATCCAGAGTATGTATCACTGGTTGCTGAACTACGGAAAAACCTGATTACATATGCTGCACTGCCCCTTTAAGCATGGGCAGTACTTCTATGCATTAATTGTACTCTCTGGCCTTCAAGGAACATGTATGGCTCCAGCTTTGATCCACCGCCACTGCAAGACACTTGTGAGCCAAGAATTGAAACCTTTGACAGATCTTTTTTAAGCTTTTTTGTATAGGTAAGAAACTAAAACTGATTAAATTTTGAGACAGATCGCCCCGAAATTGAAGCAGCAAAAAAAAATTGAAGTGATAGCAAAAAAAAAAGGCAGATTTGACACTTGATCCTGTTAAGACGATAACTCAATAACTGTTTGATGGATCTTTTTCAAACTTTGCAGAGGCACTGTAGGGGGGCGAATGGAACTGATTAAATTTTGAGACAGATTGCCCAAAAACTCAAGCAGCGAGGCATTACGGAATTCAGCTGGTTAACGACAGTAACAGGGTATATTACGTTGTATAAGACGCTCTTATAAAGCTCTAATAAAATGAGTTTACTTAGGTATTTTCCAAGGAAAAGAGAAACAGATGAGGTAGGTAAACAGATCAGACAGTTAGTTAAGTGGGTGGAGATAGCAGGGAGAGAGACATGTTATCTTATACCTCATTCACACTTACCTGAAATCTGCGTATTTATTTCTATTTTACCATTATATTGTCAATAATGGGTGCAAAACTATAAAGTCTACATCTTAATCTATCCCCTGGTGACCTGGTAACATTAGTGATAACTTTCTGAAATGGCTCCAGTGTGAATGTGCAGCCATAGCAGATTACTTAGAGAAGTGTGGGGGATATTTGTCCCACTTTATTCACTACACTGATATCAGTCACTGACCTCCCACAACAAACCTTTAAGTTTGACTGAGTCACATACACAGTTAGGCTGTGTGCAGTGCAGTTAAGCTGTTACATTGTTGAGAGAAACACTGGAAACTGTTAAACTGCTGTGGACCTAATTCAGCAACCGCTAAAAACAAGCTGTTATTACTGTCACTAACAAACAACTAGCCCTTATTATTTGTCTGTTTACCTCCATAGACACAGAGGGAACATGCCATCACCAAACAATAATAATAATAATAATAATAATAATAATAACAACAACAATAATAATAATAATGTAGAACCATGGTCTGATGTCTGCAATTTCTTCAGTAGTACTGCTGAAAAAGTGAAACTCTTCAGATCGTCCCAAAATCAAAGTCATACTGTTTAATATTCGCAAAAGGAGAGGTGAAAGCAGATGACATTTGACCTTGACCTTGTCAAAATGTATTTGATAGATCTTATTACTACTTCACAAAAATATTATGTGGATGAAGATCTACACCTGGCGTCATTTCGCGACAAAATGCCCCCAAAATTAAGCAGCAGTGTTTTGTGGCAGCAAACAAAGGAATCCACTGCTGTAGAAGACATTTGGTCACATGAACACAGTATTTTGAGACTGATCGACCTAGAACTGAAGCAGCGCCAGATAATGATAACAAAAAAGGTTAGTTTCAGATATTTGCTTCCATTAGCAGCATTACTCGAAAAATTTTGGACAGATTTTTTTCAGCCTTCACGAGTAGCAAGTGAGAGGTGAGTGGTTCAGAGGGCTGAGTCTTTGAGCCTATGACCACAAGGTTATCAGTTTGAGTTCCAGCCTTGGTGGAGGGTCATGTGTCCGTGAGCCCTTCAGCAAGATCCTTAACCCCCAGCATCTGGGGGACAGGTTGTCTGACCCTGCCCTGTGACCCCCAAGCTACAGAGAGCACAATGAGGTTGGCAAGGAGAAGAACTCCAATGTACCTGTACTTGTGCAAATAGCAAATAAACCATTTATCATGTGAGGTTGAAAATCTGGACCTGATCAAACTTTGAGACAATCCACACCAAAATTTAAGCAATGCCACACAGTGATGGCAAAGAGGCGACCATCTCAGACACTGGATCTTGTCAGCATGATAACTCAAAAATTACTGTACCTAACTTTTCCAAATTTTGCGCATGAAATGTGCCGTATCAAAATTTTATATCATGATCAGTATTATCCCGGGATTGTTAAAATGTGCTGATAATTTTCAATATGTACTGATTCACAAACAAAGTATTTTACCAAGTTAAATACTGAAAACCTGCGATGGGCTGGCCCCCCATCCAGGGTTGTTCTCTGCCTCGTGCCCATTGCTTCCGGGATAGGCTCCGGACCCCCCGCGACCCAATAGGATAAGCAGTTGGGAAAATGGATGGATGGATGGAAATACTGAAAACCACATATCTTTGCAAATTTGCAACAGTGTCAACACAGGTACACCTATCTTAATACTTTAAGTAGCTTTATACATTTTAGTTTGTGATCATCGGTGTTGGGCATTTCAGGTCCAGTAGCTACAAATCCAGACCAGGATCTTGTTTCTACCAGCATCAATGTATTTGATAAAAACTAAGACGAAAAATAGTCATCAACAACATTTTTGTAAACTAAATTTAAAAAGTGCCTTTAATGACGAAAACTAAGACAAATATTTTAAAATACTGTTGTTGAAAAAAGCAAAACAAAAATGTTACAAACAGGCGACTGGACAATGAGTGATGTGATGTTCTTTGAACATTTCTATTATAAACGACACGGCCTGGCAGCAAATGAAGAGCATGAATGCAGCGGTGCAATTTTTACAACTTGTATGCACGCTTGTAATTGTATAACACTAATTTGGGCATGTCAGAAAATCATCACATCAAGCAGAATCCTACTCTACTGCTCCCTGCAATGTCAGCCAACATGATTCTGATTCGTTTATGTGTTTGTCTCTCCTCTCATTCCAGCCCTTGTGTTATTCACTCCAGCTACCTCTTGTTTTACTCCCTCGTTAACTTTTGCCAAATGTTATCATCCAATTTGTTTCTTACCTTTTGCTTACCTTGTTAGGCTTCCTTATCCATGAAAAGACTGGTTTTATTTATATATATTTTTGATGTGGCTTTCTGGACCTTTCTTTTGACAGCATACCTCTCATTTTCAATAAAAAAAATATTGGTAAAATAAACCTCAAGCAAATTATGCAAATAAGACCAATTCAGTTTATCTTGCCTTACATGTCTGGCTTGCCTTGCCTAGTGATATTTTTTTTATTACTTATTTTGTTTACATAGAGGTTCCTGATAAAGTCAAAAAGCCTTGATGCAGTTCACAAATTTATGTGGCGCTTTTATGCATTTTAAACTTACAAACGGATCAGTGTTGACCTGAATACCAGAGCGGATATAATCCTGACCAGAGCATTTATAGTTTAGTGACATTTTTTTAAATTTACTTTTTATTTTGTTTAAACAGAGGTTCCTGACAAAGTCAAAAAGCCTTAATGCAGTTCACAAATTTATGTGGTGCTTTTATGCACTGTAAACTTACAAGCACTGCCGACCCAAACATCACAGCAGATATAATCTTGACCAGAGGTTTCTTTTATTTTGTTTAAATAAAGGTTCCTGACAAAGTCCTTGATGCAGTACACAAATTTATGTGGTGTTTTTATGCATTTTAAACTTACAAACGCAAGTTGCTCCCCAATCCTGGCATCAATGTCGATCCTGCCTGTGGCACGTCCGTTCTTCCACTTTCGATACCCTCACAATCCAGGGCTGCCAATTCTCATGTATCTGGCATCAGACTCACACTTTTCTCACGAAAGAAATATTACAGCAAATCCATATTATTCCATTATAAACCTAAAATTAGCTACATCAAAAGTGTTGGGCTAGTTTGCAAACCCTACAGACTATTTACAAGGTAACAAAACTCTTACATGCATGTAAATGCATGTGCAGATTTGTCTCACACCAGCCAGCTGATCAAAGTTGGCAACCCTGCCGTGATAATGTTCCTCCCTGTTTTGGTCTATTAGTTGAATGAAACCCCATTTATTTGCCTCATCTCCTACTCCCGTGTCCTGTGTCCCTTGTTGCATGACAGTCTGATACTTGACATTTCTGAAAGAGGACACCTTCATTATTGATTATTTTTTTATAATATGAATGAAGATGTGTTAATACACAACCATTTTGTTTGAGCCAAATTTTTTGGCTTTATACATACTGCATTTAATGCTATCTAAAGTTCATACAAAGCCATTTAAAAATTGCAATGTTCTGCATTACAACAGTAAAATCTATGTCCTTAAAGACTGTATGCTCAAACCTAATGACCTGCTATAATGACAGCTTTACAGATGTTTCCTTCAGGAATCTAGAGTGGAAAGAGGCAGACCTGCACGTGTGCAAGTGTGCTTGTGCATGCATGTGTCAGACTATGACTAAACCTGTTAGTTTCATTGACTGCATGAATTGCAGATTAAGTTGACTAAATCTACTTTGCCAGCTAAATATCCTGTAATTTCCGTCGACTAAAACTAGACTAAAACAAAAAAAAACATCAGATGACTAAATTATGATTAAAACTAAGTTGCATTTTCGTCAAAGGACTAAGACTAAAACTGAGTCAAAATAAATTGTCAAAATTGACACTGGTTTCTAACAACCAGCCGAGCATAAAGAGTCACAGTCACAGAGACCTCAACTGATTGGTATTAACAAAATCTTGGTCTGGGTTCATAGCCTCTGGACCTAAAATGCAAAATACTGGTGGCCATTGATGTTAGCAAGAGAATCGTGAGAAACTCCTGAATTAAAAGAAACAATGTAACAGCAAATTTAGTTTGTTTACCTGCTGCTAGTAAAGGAAGCTTTGGCAGGAATAAGATGAGTCAATAAAAGCTGAATCGCTGTGTTCACGGTTTGGGAAACAATATTTTTCAAAATCCTAACACAAGATATAAGAATTCAGAGAATAGAATAATGGTAAGTATTGTAATTCACCTAAAGTATTTGCTACAAGGCTAATTCCACCCAAAGTTTTACAGAAAACATTATATCAGGTATTGTAACCAATAACATCAAAGTGTGCCGAAAAAACAAACTCTTGTCATTGGGTTCTCCCAAAAGATCCATTATCTCCAGAAACATCCATGCTTCTCACTTCACTTTAGCTCTGTTGGCAGCGTAGTGTCATGAGTATTCTAGATTTTTAAGATGAAAGTGTTAACTGACTGATTTTATACCAAAGCCTATAAACAAACCTAGATTTCTGTCTCTGCAAACTTTCAGACATTAAGTAACAAACATTAATACATTTAATCAAGCCCCAAACACTACAGGAAAAAACCTTACAAATGTGGAGGAGAGACAGAGATACTAGCAATGTCTGCAGTCCTCCTCTAGCCTAGATAGCTGGTCAGTCCAAAATTGTGTTGTACCCAGAACAAGTAATTAGGACTTTTACCTGGCAGCACTTAAATGCCTACAAATAATTCAGATTACATTGATCCTCCTTCACTATGTATATTCACAATGCAAAAAACAAGCTGATGATTAAAAACAGACCTGTAAGCGTTTCTTTCCATTTTATCCAATTTCACAGCATTACAAGCACAAAATGACTGATGAATATGTATTTATCCTTCAGAATTTAGTCTTTTTAATGACTAGTAATTGTGTGAAATTACTAATAATGTGTATTATTAATATTATTATTATTATTATTATTATTATTGTTGTTGTTGTTGTTGTTCGTCTTCTTCACACTTCACAGTGGGCAGTTCTTACAGAGCTTGTGAACAGGAAGGGGTTAAAACAGAACCCACATTCCGTAGCTTTAAATCTTCGTTTCAAAGCCATTGGAAAAAATGCAGGTTGAATGAAATCCCATACATCCGAGGAATGTGCCTACCTCAGTACATCCGCAGAGACACACTCCCCCCTATATAATGTGCGGACCGGCCCCATTTCACGTGCGGCTGCTCCCTTAAACCACACCGAGACTGGCGCTTTCGTGGATCACGAAAATCATGTAGATGTGACGCTTCTGGAACATCTGGGGTTTGCCGGACTACAAAAGCAGCTGTTGCACTCGAGATGTTTTTTTTTTCTTTTACTGTTGCGCCCTCGAGTGGGACCCTTGACCCCAAACTGCTGCAGGGACCGACTGATCCTGCTTCCTCAAAAATATATAAGTGACACTGGATGAAAGTCTCCTTTAAATCAATGGTTCTCGGCCTTTTTTTTATCCAAGTACCCCCAATGTCCCAGAAAACGTGTTTTGCTCCCCGCCTACACGAGTTATGATGTCATTTCATTTGTATGTATTCTGCAGTGTTAACAGAAACTGCGAATATGTATTGATATAAAGATATTTAAATTTGATTACACAGCCTAAAAAAAAATATCAATTTTTAAATATCCTCCTGAGACCCCACCCATTCATTTATGTCCATTGCAGTGGACATTTTGTTT
>JABFDZ020000043.1:15599865-15611961 GCA_019775955.2 Pollimyrus isidori
CCCGGGGTTTTTTTCCTTTGTTTTAACCCCCCGGGTGTGACCCCCCCCGGGGGGGGGGGGGTGGGGGTGTGTGGGGGGGTGGGGTCGCCCTCTATTCCCTCTTCACCCCAGATGTCTTAATCGTGACCTGCCAAGATGCAGGGTGGGGGGGGGGGGTGAATTACAGGGGGGCTGCGGTTGGGAGAGCCATGGTCTCTACCCCAGAGATGGGGTCTGGAGCCCCATGCCCCTGCCCCCGGCCACCACCCACCCCGGAGTTGGTGTCGATGTCCTGCACATGAGCTCAAAGCTGCCACATAAACATACCATACACATGCTTTCCATTACTCTCTTTATAAATTAACTCTCTGGGCAGCAGGTGGGAAAATAGTTAAGGACATGTAGATTACACATATAATCTGAGAGACACTGGCCCCAGATCTGGAATGGGCCCTTCTGTTAGACCATTGAGTGAAGTATTTAAGTATTTAACCCAAATCATTGTAGTTCTACCTTGAAATTTGAATATATATATATGCATGGAATATTTTATAAAACAGGAGTATATCACAATATTTGGGAAAGAGTCACCAGCCTCTTAAGGTCTCGGGCACGTCTGCTCTCCCGACAGCCGAGTTACCGTGACACAAACAAACTATACTGCCCCCCCTCCCCCCGAGGTCCCAAACACGGTCATCCAACGGCTGGATGAAAGAGCGAACGGCGACTGAAACCGAGACGGCGGGCAGGCAGACGGACAGACGGCCCCACAGTGCACATCCAGATGCAGACTAATCAGAAGCATGATATATAAATAATGAAAGCCAGCGCCTCTCTTACTGCGTGTTTGGGCGGCGCGCTGGCGAAAACACCGCATGGCATTAACATACTGAGCAGGAGCTGCGGAGCTCTGAATAAGACAGCATACTGGACGGCTTATCTCACTGCCGCCGCTGTCGCTGTCCCTGCCTCAGCTGGGCTAATTTAACCTCTGATTAAATCGCCGTCCGCCTCGAAAGCCTGCAGCATTAACTGGACTTAAGTAGCCCAGTCCGTGACTTGCTGTCAGGTTAAGCGTTGGAAGAGAAACAGGGAGAGAGAGAGAGGGAGAATGAGTTTCTATCAGAGTCCAACAGTAATTTCAATTATTTCTCGCGGAATTCAGCCACACCTCGCGAAATCTGCAAGTCAAGTACCTTCACGGCGTTCCCTGTCTAACCACGATGAAAGAAAAGCAACATCCTGCTCCAATGGCATCAGGAACAGGTGGCGCGGAACAGTATATAGGGCACTTAGAGGTCGTGCACATGCGGACAGATGCCGTCCCAGCAATTACACGAAAAATAAAGTCCCCTAATCGAAGAAAATCCAAGGACCATTTTGCTCAGTCCTGTGTAATTCTGCCTGTAACGTTAAGAATTTTTCAGGTTGCTGCTGTTCGTATTTGGACAATTATTTAAATATACGAGACAAGTGTCATCGGACATAGCTGTGGGTTTGTGACTTACCGTAGAAAATACCAGCTGGACAGAGATGCTCATCACAATTTGCCAGGGTCTCTCTCGTTCTGTTGGGCTGCTCTGAAAGACAAAAGAATTCTTGGTAAACTCGATATAGGGGATTTTCGGTGTCAATCATGTAATTCTACATTTCTTGTTTCTTTTTTTTGACAAAGAAAAAAGTCTGTCAAAGACATTTTCTATAGGAATTTTCCACAAGCAGCTGCCACTAATTCACACAGTGTGAGATTTTGGTGTAAATGAATGACAAGCATTGGGGTCACACATTAGCAGTGGGGGTCACTCTCAGTGGATTCTATACGAGGAATGTGTGCAGTCCGATTTCTCTCCCTCTGTCCTGAGAGGAACAGGCCTCTAGCCGGCCCAAGGACAAATAAACACGTTCACTGAACACCACATACACTAATCATCTTAAAACTGCATCATTTTAATGAGAAGAAATCACATCAGTTTTCAAACGAAGAAAATTATAATCATATCAGGACAGCTATCAATCATAAATGAACATCTAATAATAACAATGAACAACATCATGTAAACACAACCATTGTTATTCTAATGGAATGTGTCAATAAATCATAAATCAATTCAATAAGTTAAAATGTTAGGTCTTTATGGAGGTTGCAAAAACAAATCAGGAAGCAGTGACAAAGCAGGCGGGGGGGTTAGCTCTGCGACATCTCTGCATGTCACACACACATCCTGTTCTCCATTATACCATGACTCTCTCTCATGCCTTGTCCAGACGTACACAGGTATATTTTAAAATGCGCCTTTTTCTATACGTCATGGGCTTTTGTCCACATGTAAACGGCGTCTCAGGTCAATGAAAATGGAGCTTTTGCAAAACTCCATCCAGGGTGAAGATTTTAAGAAACTCCGTTTTCAGCATCGACATGTAGACAGGGAAAACGGAGTTTTTGGCTCAAAACGTCAGATTGTGCGCCGTTGTCCACTCTGTTTAACTTCAGAGCGTGCGCTAGTTTACTGTATACACTGGGCCAGCGGTCCCAAACCTTTTTTGCGCCAAGGACTGGATACATGTCAGACAATATTTTCACTTACCGGCTTTTAAAATGTGGGGGGTAAATACGACGAAATAAAATGATACGACTGGCATAAAAACAAATATAAACCGCAGAAAAATAAAACTCACCATTACGTTGAATTAGTGGGAGCCCTGAGCTTGTTTCTCCGAAACGAGCCGGTCCCATCTAGGCGTAATCGGAGACAATGACACTCGAAGTATTTTTTTCTATGCGGACCGATACCGGTCCGCGGCCCGGTGGTTGGGGACCTCTGCATTAGGCAAGTTTGAGCAAGGGCAGATTTAGCCGACATAGTGCTTGTGTTAACTTTGCTGACAGGACTTCTTACATGTGTACAGTAAATGTGGAGTCACTCTCGAATATGTGCCATGATTTTCAATTTAACAGGAAGCTTCTGATTGGCTAATATGGCAGTACGTTTAGAGTTATAATGCTGCCTTTTGGTTTGGCATGCTTTTGACAGCGCATTTTAGCAATTTCATGGGGACGGAAATTTTTTAGAAGATAATGTTCGTGTGGACGGGGATTTTTTAGAAAACAATGTTCGTGTTGATAGGAATTCTTTTTCAAACGGAGAAACATAGCCGTGTACGTGTGGACACGGCATCAGTCACATGATCTTGTCATCAGAGGCTGAGGAGGCAAAATCACATAGGCCTAGTTTCTTTTTAGAATACCATATTTTAACCTGTTTTTTGTATATTTTTCTCCCCAACCATATTTCTTTTACCACTCTTTTACTACTAAGATTTCAGTTCTCTTTTCAGTATAATTTTTATATCACAACCTTAAATTGCCTGTCAAAACAATTCTTAATTATTAAACTAACACAAATAGCAATCACTAAAAGTAGGCAAATTTAAAAATGATTATTATAATTTGTTCATGAACGCAAAAAAATGTCATTTAATGTCGTTCCATTTAATTAAGTTCAAAATATATATTTGTCTCCAAAGCAATTGAAGGAAACAGGTATGCAAAAAATTAACAGTAATTTCATCCACACACACGCACACAATATACAAACTGACAATCTAAAACAATCTCAATAAATACTGACAAGCTAAAAAAAAAATACGTATGTCACAAGTGAAACTGCCTTCTTCAAGGTAAACTGACGTGCTTGACTTAAGCAAAAAAATAATAATTAATTAATTAATTAATAAAGCCTAATTATGATAGTGAGGAAAGTTATTAAATTATTTCTAAATATTAAAAATCCGGCTTCTCGTGTTGTTTATTTAACTTGTTATATATTTATGCTTGTATCAGCTTTGTGCTTTTAGGGCCCGGATTCACTCCGCTACCCAGCCGGGAGACCGTAAGGCGAGACGCGGGACTGCTGGATACGGTGTGAAGATGCGTGATACGGTAAAATATTTATTACATTTGGCTGCGATTTTCTAAGTACAGGATGCAACATATTCACCAAAATAACAGTACCCCCGGACGGTACGGTGGGGAAAGGGACGCGCGCCCGCAGCCGACATGCGGTGAGCTTCATCTCCACGGCTGACGGCTTCCGGGCGATGTCAGCAATTTGCTGTTCCGCGAAAACCTCACAGTTACGCCTGAGAATTGCTGTCCATAAGGCGCACCGGTCTTAGAGAGATTCGGGACTTAACTGTTAAGTACCGCACTTGTCAGCATTACCACCGCGTACCGTCTGTTCAGGCCATTGGTACCGAAACATGACGAACTGAGATGGAAGAATAAGATGCTTTAATCTGACCAATAGCGAAGACGATTTCCAGTTTTATATTAACACTTCTAAAGCGTGTAAGACACTTTCACGGGGTGCTCTTCATGTACTGCAAACGCACTCATGTGAAGTGAACGGATAACAGGCGTCTCTGATTCATTCGGCTGTAATTTAACATCCCTTCGCGTCGCTTATATTTGTCGATCACTGCGGATTGATTAATATTTTAATGCAAAATCTGCAGCCTGGCCTCTGCCCATTGCACAGTCCTGGGGGCTGGGAAAACCTTCACTCATATTGGTTCAAAAAGCAGTAAGTTGCAAAATGTGCAGCGTGAAGCTTTCCATCCTGTTAATTATGGCTTTGTCTCTGATGTATTAATTTCCTGTCACCGTTTTATTGCAGAACATGTACAAAAACATTAATTGAATTAAAACTTAATTTATAATGCCGATATTTTAATAGACTTTTTCAAAATGCATATTATACAAACAATATGTGTCCCATCTGTAAATAATAAAGCTATGTTGAAACGCATCAAAAAATGCTGATCCTTCATACAGCTACCACGTCACTCTCTCCTATAAATCAAAATGTTAAGTAAATTCAGGTCGGATTTTAAAAATGAGCAACTAGCTTTTTTCACCCTCAATGCTTTCTATGGATCTTTAGCCGCCTCTGAAGTCATGAAGGAAAAGGAATATTGTGCATTCACTTCAGTTCATATTCAGCCATAACGTAGTGAGGGTGGGGGCATTTTGATTGGTTCTGAGTGATGTCAGTCACTAGCAGAACACTGTTACAGTATGTGACTTGATTGCTTTTACTAGTTTCCAGTGTAAATATATATTTTTTTAATCTTGTGCACTCAGTAGAATGAAGTCGGTGACAGTCTTCATGTTTTGTCTCCCCCCCATGAGTAACCTGGATTCACCACTGCCATGTTGTCAGGAGCACCTGAATGACAAAAAGCCTGAAATAAGGCGATGATTCCCTGCTGCTTTCAAACGAATGTCATCGGTGTGTCAGCTACAGGCAGATTAATGCGATGCATTCATCCTCATTAAATAGCTGTATCCCTAACAGGCCAAAACTGTTTCCTGAGAAGCATCTGGGAACTGTTTGGTATATTAACAAGTCATTTCTCAAAATACAGGCAGGGTCAGAGATCTCAGAGACTTCGACGAGAGTGAGAAGATTAGCCAGCGACACAGAGGAGGAATTTAAAACTTTTGTGCACCGGGCAAAAACTCGCAGTAAGGATTCCTGCGGCATCCCGTGTATTTTTTTTAACTGTGACTCAGAGGAGAGGAAACCCGCACACTCTGGGGGGGGGTCTCTGATACCTGACACTTCGGCATAGCAATGAAGGAAGGAAGAAGATGCAAGAGTCACATGACAAATTGCACAGTGACCAGAAGGAAGGTAAACCAAGCATATAAAACTCCCATCAAGTAACAAAAACAGGGCCAAGTAAAACAAAAGATAGGTGAGCTATTTCAACAGATTGGTCACAAGTCATCTACAGAAAAAAAATATTAGGTTTACAAGTGATATGCTTTTGTAAGAAAAATATATTCTAAGATATGTATGTATCATAAAGTATGTTATGCACTGAGCATTACTGTCTAAGTACCTGTCACTAGTTTGGCATTAATCTTTATTTTTATGTGGTATCACATTGCACAGAAGGTTTCATTTATGCAGCCTCAGATCTTTTGCTAAGCTGTGAAGCGTGAGCAGTAATTATGAGGCTTTTAGGTTCACTGGCCCATGTTGCACGTCGCAGGGTGAACTTTAAAGGGTTTAACCGCGACCTTTTCATTTGGATGCCGATTCTGTCTTCATGATGAATTTTAAGTTCTTAAAAACAATAAAAAAGATGTAGACCCTGGTTTTTGATCTTGACATTTCTAGTACCTGACAATCAGACTATTGAAACAAGTAGGATTTTTTTCTGATCAGACGTTCCATAATTATATTTGCATTTTAATTGGGTGGCAGTAAAGGTTTATTATGTTTCACAATTATCCTTTTTCACCACAGCCCTGTACTCAATAAGTGGCTTTAAGATGAACAGACATAAAGAAAACTTTATTATAATTGTACAGCAATTACTACAATAATAACAACAAAACATCATTTTGGTTAAAAACTTTTTGCTTCTTTTCTGTACAATTATTCATACAATAAAATGCAGCTGGACAATGTGTCGTTTGTTCGCTATTGACCGAAAGTATTGTTGTGGCTAAATCTCACACCGCTGTTGTTGACTTTAAGTCAATAGCAATTTATCTGCCAAGTCAATCTGAATAGACCCACCAAGGCAGTGAGACATTAAATATTAGGCTTGTTCAAGCCAATCAGGTGTCACACATGGATTGATGATGTACAATGGGTTACAGAACCATCAGCTGTGTTGTGCCCATTACAAAGATGGCCCCCACCATTCCTGAAATGTGACCATTGGCTGGTATGAGGGATTTCGGGTTTGTCCTCCTGGCGATGAGGTTCTCATCTTGCACCATAACCCATCCAGCTTTGGTCCTTCTTAGTAGACTTGTTTTCAAACCAACCTTCAAATAAACCAGAATTCATAAATAGATATTCTCCTGATATCCAAAACCACTTTAACGTGTTATTTTACGAATGGTAGTCTTTTGCTGAAAAAAGTCAACTGTGACTTCTGCATGCTTTTCACTTTCCGTTCTTATTGCTCCACCATGTCACGGGAATTTTTAATGCCTGTCAGGAAATTAACTGGCTCTGGTGGGCTCACGTTCCGGCCAGCTAGCCGCAGTCGCCAGGGGGCCTGCCGCCTGACCAGCGCTGCGTCCGCCTCCCCTCTCAATCTCCGCAGTCCTTTCAGCTCAAGCACCGGTATCCAGCACGGCCGGACATTCCAGCTCCATGCCCCCGCTCTCCTCGTCCTGCCCATCCCATCAGACCCCCTCACAGCCTGCTGCTCTCAGACCTCTATGCAAGATACAGATTCAAGATCCTTTATTTACCTTTTGCACATCAGCAAATAAGAATTCTTACTTGCATGTAACACAATCAGGCACTCAGAAAACATCAAAGCAGATTTATAACTAGCTACTATAGAGGCACAGGTATCCTCCACTTTATGAACAATCCCTTTATGGTTTACTATACTGTACTTTTTATCGTTATTTTAGGTTAAACCATATAGCCTAGCTGTATAGTAGGCTAAACCATCTTGGTTTGTCTACATGACAACGTGTACATGATGTTCTCCCAATGGTGAAATCGCCTTATGATACAATATATCCCAGATGTCAAGTGACGCGTCGTCAAGAGCTGTGCTTAACATTCATTTTCTGAACTGGAACTGAAATTATTTTAAAAAGTATTGAATGAAGCCAAAATTAGACATGCAAAATATGACTAACAAAGGCTCTGATTCTTAATGATAACATGTCATTATATATCATTAAGGTATACAGTCTTTGTGAAATATCCTTAAGGTATACATTACAAATGTTCGCAGCCTTGTCATAAAAAAAGGAAAAGTTGCACACTTTGAGCGAGACTGATTTGCAAGCCAGGTAAAGGGCATATACTGTATATGATTTGGTTACCATTCATAATGCAGTGTAACATGCTTCAGTGATTCAAACTAATTGATCAATAGTCACCGGAACCCGAACTGAGAATTGGCCATTGACTCTTCGTAAGGCCCCTGTTTCTGTGCACCCCAGTGTGGCTGTGTCAGCTGCCCGGCCGCTAATTCTGCCATGTCTTCTTTAGTACAGATTGGATTATATGTTTTTGCTGTATGGTGACTTGAAGCCTATAGAGAGGTGAATCTGACATAAGAAATTTGACTTCCGTAAGGGTTTGTAGAACGAACTACTTATGTAGCTCAAGATTATTAAAGAATTCTTGTTAAAGGGAATTCCAGCTAAAAACATCGATAATGAAATTCATTTTGTCCATCACCTAGAAATTTCAAACATTTCCAGGAAAAATGAAAGAAAAACAGTATGCACCACAAACAGAGAATTTCTTTGGTTTCCAAAGAATTGTGCCCTCTGAGATCAGAGATATTTTTGTTATGATCTGCATGCACGGAATCTGTGTTTTGCATATTACGGTCATCTTTGGAATTGCAATATCAACACGCCCGGCATGTCCAACATGACTCGTACCCCTTTGGGGTTTCTAATCTCCCTTTTCCCATGAATCCTTGACGCTATAAAAACAATATCTAACAATAAGCAATATCTAGATAGGACAGACTGCTATCCAGGCTGCAGGACACACAGAAACACAATAACACTCAACTTGTTTTTTACAGCGATTTGGTGAAGGTTCCAACCTCAGCATAACTGACAATCTCAGATTCAGAAGGTCGGCTCCTGCATCAGACATACGGTCACGTGGGCTTCCATCAATCTCCTCAGAGTTTCAGATCCCCAGATATAGCGACACTTTTTGAAATTTCCTACCTGGTCCCCTAAAGCAGAGAAGATCATACACGGCTGTCTCTCTGTCAGCTATCCATTCGTCCACGTCCCTCAAAGCCTGGACTGACCTCACGGCACATGGGGACATCAGTAGGTTATCTCCCCACCCTCGCCACATTTTCTGTGGTCCCCCGAAACCCGAGCTCGCCTCACTTAACTGATCTGGCAAGGCCGCTGCATCTTTACAGGCTCTGCTTTCCTTTCCCCTCTCCAGATAACCGACATGTTCTCCCCTTCATCCCAGCTTCACTCGTTCCTCCACCACTGAGAACTGCCATCTTCATCCATCGCTCAAAAGCAATTTTTAAAAATCATTTCGGGTCAGATGTGATCTTGTTTCAAAACAAGTCAGGTCTTTCCGATAATACTTTTTCTCCAAGAACAGCAATATCATAGATCCAAACCAGAGCACGCTAATCATTTATCATTTTAATCCTCCTAGATCTGGCTCCAGCCTCTGTCACCTTCAAAGCCACATTCCTGACATGTCAGGTGAAAGCTCTGCCTGTTATCCTTAGAAAAAATGTGAGAAGACTGACAGCGCCATGAAAACGCAGGTTGCAAGGCTGGAATCTGGCGACATGAAACCCAACAAGTTTATCAATATGATCCTAATCTGTTACTAGCCGCAATGTAACTGGTTATAAAGGGTTAGCTATTTATTTTCATCTTTGATTTATGAATACAATGCCATTTTTTCCATGAATGGTTAGTTTTGGTTTATGAATACTATCCTGTTTTCATTTATGTTTAGTGAATGGCTACATTTGTTTAGAGAATACTGAGAATAATGTGCTATTTTCATTGTTTTTTGGTACTTGAATGGCTCCTTTGTTTGCAAACACTGTTATTGCTGCATTTGAAGTACTACATTTTCACTATCTGATCAACATAACTTATCTGTTCACACTCTGTTCAACATAAGCCAAAATTTGAAATAGATCGATGTATGCTTTTCATGCTGTGCATATTTACAGATTTTAAAAACTAGTTATCCTTTGTTGTGAATATTCCCATATCAGAACTGATAATTACGGAGCCCCTGAAGGTACCTGTGCAAAAAACAAAATTATCTTACTTTCGCGTGCGCATGCGAGTCTTGTCTCGTCCGTACACGAAAGTAACGTCATTTTAATTTTTTGCACATGTGCCTTTGGGGGCTCCATAGATAATGGCTTTAGAAATATCCTTTGGCCTATATTTCATTAAAACTTAAAAGAATTAAAATCTTTATTGAGCTTTTACATCTAATATATCATTGAAATATGACTTTGACGGTAAGGTTGTGCAATCATTCCACCAAAATGTCCATGTTGTCAAAGAAATCATGTTTAGCAGACTGGAAGCAAACCCAGACTGAAAGACAGTAAAACCTGAAAATGGCATCATTTTTGTATAGACACAAATCACAAAAACAGCAGTGACCATTTCAAGCAAATGCACATATAAGATAAATATCCCTTCCAGAAGAAAGAACGAAAAGCACATACGATCAATGCAATTATAGTCTATGGACTGACAGGGTTTAACCCACTGACTGGGTAGGGACGGCATTCAAAAGATTTTAATAACCCGGCTCACTACGAAGATGGAGAAGGTCTGTTCATCAGCTAGGAAAGTGTCAGGTTCCCAGAAACCCCTTCAAGATATCAGATTTAATGGACCTCCCCTTTAATGCATAATTTATTTTGCTACCTTTACAGTTGAATGCCATCTACATCAGGGCTGGAGTTTGCTGATGTAAGAGTGTCCTATGAATGCCACGAGGACTTTAATATTGTAATAATAAATAATAAAATACCGTCTTCATAGTAGAATAGATACACGTTTTAACGAATAGTAGGCCTATCCTCGTGTAGTTATTGTACTATCCTGCTCTTCTGCGCTCTGAAAAAAACTTCAAATTATCAAGACATATCACTCAGTTTAAAAAAACACAATCATTTGCATGTATTTTACAGGTATGTGTATGTAGCCTACCTAATACGGTAAGTTGGCACAGTTTCACGACCGAACTGCTTATTTTTTCGGATTTTCGGTGCTCATGATCTTGGACAGTATCATACAGGTACACTACTGCTAAAATTATGCTTAAAATGAGTCATGTTTCAAACGTTTATTTATTGCGAAGGGAAGATGGAAGGTACTTTCGTAGCGGGGTTGAGCGCTGAATGTCCCCGTCTCCCCTGCCCTCTGCTCCGCATTTTGCGCCCGGATCCACGCGGTGCTCGGGAAGCCAGCATCTTCGCAGCGGTGAATTACCCGGCCAAAAATCTTGCGTAATTGTCAGAGCAGAATTTTTCAGAAAACCCAGGAACAACAATGTGATTCTTTCAAGATGGTAGGTGGACATTGAGTATCGTGTAACAGAGGATGAACATCAAAGTAAGAAACCAAAACCCGCTTTAATTAGCTACATCCATCGTGACAGACCGAGCTTTATCTGTGGCTTTAATCGAGAAGAAATACGATCAATTTCCGATTAACTGGCATCGAAATTTCATTTCGTTAACTAATATCATATTTAATTTAATTACTCTGCCCAAGTTTATAAAACATGACTGAAATTACATATTAAAATAAATATCACTTTCTGTAATTCATTTTTATGAAACCCTTTTAATAAAACAGCAGCACTCCTTTAATTCCATTACATTATTTAACGCTTTATTATTTTATTGCCCATATTTGTGTTGATTTGCGTGGTGAGTTATAGGTACGTCTTTCACGCACTTGGAGGCCCTAGATTTTACATGTTAATTACCGGCAGCCAGTTCAGAAACGTGCTTCAGAAAATAAGGTACATTTTTGTGCATCATGACACCGCCAGCAAACCGGTGGCTGCATGCGGCCATCCGACCCCCTCACCCCCCTCCCCGCCCTGACCACAAGGGGGGCACAACACCTCCAAATCACCACAGTGGTGCTTAATGTCCACCCTGGCTAAAAAACGGCAGCTTCCCAGATGACAACTACCTGGCCGGATGTAGGGGAAAAAAATCAGAAAATGATAAATGCCCTCTTCTAGACGGAGAGGTCTGCAGGGAGCTCAGCAGGGAGGAAGATACAGACAACCGATTCAAGGCAGAACGCCGGAAGGGCTGCAAAGACGACCATTTATCCGTGGGACTGAGCAATAATCACTGTGAGTTTGTTGCAGGCACGGAAAATTATTACATTGCACCTAAATAATTTCCTAGTGTGCCTTGTAGCCCTCGAACCCACATTTTTACTTGATACGAAACAGACAGTAACTTCAGAAATGATGGAGCGGTCATTTAAAATAGTAAATAAAACCAGCACATAATTACATGCTAAAAGAATAAGTGAGGGCCTTGAAAGTAATGAAAGAGAAG
>JABFDZ020000043.1:15612061-15631805 GCA_019775955.2 Pollimyrus isidori
CCCCCCCCCCCCCCCCCCCCCCCCCCCCCCCCCCCCCCCCCCCCCCCCCCCCCCCACTGAGAACAATACCACTTCAGATTAAGGCTCTTCACAGCTGCTGGCCTCGGAACAGATGTGGGCAGATCACCACCTTAACCCTAACCCACCTCCCCAGGACTGAGACCTGCCTACCAGCCACAGCCAGCCTTCCATTTGTGTCACCTGACGTTCGGGAATGTGCCACCACGGCTTCTACTCGATAGATACACCCGGTGTTTGTCCTCTCAGTTGATTTTTCCAACACTCTGGTGAAGGATCACTGACTACATTTCTTCTTCGAATGATACAGATTAGTTAAGGCACAGACCCAACCTGCCCTGTACCTAGACCACAGGGCAGGCAGATAAAGCCATGAGAACATCCAAGCCTCTTCTAATGCCCATAAATGTGTTGTTGTGTTCAGGCTATTTCAAAACAATAATTTATTTCCATTACAACCAATACAGATATCGATAAATAGCATTTCAGCCTGACCGTATGTCTTCCCGTAATAATTTACTGTAGCCAATTAGCAGCCAATTTGACAGCCGATTCATCCCAAAAATCCTTCAGACAAAAGTTAACCTGAAAGCTCTGGACATGCAGCACAAACCAAGGGAGCAGAACTTGATTTCCACATCTGGGCTGAACACTCATCCCATACCTGGTCCTTCATATGAATATCAAACTGGCCAGAAGCAGCATCTCCCCCAATTGTTACACTGAATGTAGCAAAGCCTGTGAATCATGTGCTTGCGTGATGTACTGCACGCCAGTGGTAAACACATGTTTAACTGATAACGAGCCTTTAATTGATTTAATTTACAACAGAGCATTTTGTTGATAATAGTCCTTCTGAGATTGTGAAACCATAGAATTTCTTTTCTCCCCTGTTCAGCATACGACCATGCTTGGAAACAAAGTGCATAATCAGAATGTTAAAGCAACATTGCAAATATCCAAACGATTCTTTCGAATGTTTCTTGCCCACCTGGGGCCTTTACATATACTTAGAAAACATCGATCTGTAATTCTTCCAGAATTCTTTCTGTCCAAATGTAATTAGAACAAACTCTTGGTTTTATCCATACATGCATGCAGACAAAGACATACATACACCAGTTGCATCTGGACACCGATGCAGGTGATTTATCACCGATACAATTGGTCTGAATGTTTATTCCGGTTCCCCCAACATTCAAAAAGTCCCTAAATGTATTTAAGATACACATTATAATGCGCAAAATATGGTTCCATAATAAACTGAACCTCTGCCTATAGCACTTGAACCCTGTCCTGTGTGTTTGTACTGTGTAACAGTACAGACACACAGAGCAAAACCTCACCGTTAGTTTGAAAATTAAATATGATTTCATATTTAAGACCAATAATAAGAGCACAAAAGTGCATCTCCAATTTGAGAAAAAAACAGACTGGATTTAATAAGATCCTGCAGGCTTGCATACTGTCATTGTTACAATGTGTGATAATATATCTGTTATCCATCAATTGAAATTCAGGGCATTCTTCCGATCCGTTCTTATTCAGTAGGGATGTGCATTTGGACTGTTTGCATGTTACTATCATTCCAAACATTACAGACAGTATCTCAATAACTACCTGTAACAGTGCAGTCCATGATAAGACAAGACCTTTGGAAGGAGGATTTTTAAGAATGAATATGGCATCTCCCATTATTTATGGAACTGATCTGTTGTTTGGGCACAGCTAGACATGTGTTTCCCATTATGAAATTCCAGAACTAGAATCCAGAGCAAAGCAGGAAAGGTCCACCTGATTTCATAGACAATCTGAATGGAAAAGTGTCAAACAAACCATCTGGGAAAGTCAGCAAAACACCCTAAATGAAGGCATTTATCGCACATATTATTGGACAAATGCAAAATAGATTCAACTGCTGGACTATGTCTCAGAAACATCAATTAAGTAATTGTAGCCGGTTATAGAGAATCTAGGGGCTATGAGCCAATCTTCCAGAAAAAAATAATGATTTGATTATTACAAGGCACAAGAGTAGAAGGGTTTTAGTGTTAATTCTGTTTAACAAAGAAAAGCAGTCGGTAGCGTTATGATTTTCCATTCCTATCGTATGCTATCACAGAAAAACGCGTAGCCTATAACATGAGCATATCGCACATTTATTCCACACGGTGTTCGAACTACGACATATTCTTTCTCCCCCCGAATTACCTATTTTACCTATTTAACCACTTTCTCTGGTAAACCACGTAAATACAGTATGAAGTAAAAATATTCTTGGACGGCTTATGGATAATTTTGTGTATTTTACGGAAATTGTAAAAAGGAACACTTCTTACAGTACGTGAATTTAATTTTATACAGTCATAAAATATAAATGGAAAATTCCGTCCACTATTTTTCCACAATTTTCTAAATAAATGTTATATATGTGAGTTTATATATAACACACACACATACCATATATATATCTCCACTCATATTCAGTCAAGTGTTTTATTTTTTTAAATTATACCCAGAAATCGTTTAAAACTCCATTACGGTAGTGTGTAGACGTGCAGGAAAATACGTGCATATATCATAAGACTCAAATCGAAACAAATAAATATTTCATGACTTTCTTGAGCGATGGAGAACTTGGCTTGGCTTTGTTTATAGAAGGTGGTTGTTTATTTGTTTAGAAAGTGGTTGAGAGAAATTAGTCTTTGACCTCTGTAAACAATGAAATAAATTACAATTAAATGTTTTAATTGCATTTATTTAAAGCAAATTATTACCTTTGTAATAAAGAATGGTGCAAACGAGCACCTTCACTGGTCATGCATATTATTACCGAGGACTGGCAAAATGATTAACACTGAGCAGTGTGTAGCTGAAGTCGGCCATCTTTACTCACAGTATAGTTAATGTTATGAACATTATGTTGAAAATGCACTGTTGAAAGTGTCTTACTCTTGAATTCAGAAATATAATCACAACATCTGGAGAAGGTGTCTGTATGATTACATTCGAGTATATGGAAATTCATTTTTAAATATTAATATATTTTATTCATATAATTAATAGTAAAATGAAATTATTCATTATACTGCTATTTCAGAGTAAGATCGTTTTACTGTAACAGCTGAGTTTCAAAACAATGTATAATTTGAAAAACAAAAAGACACAAAGACATTGTGTTTGTGCTTATTATTTTTATTATTTTATTTTCCAAAGATATAGACTACTATATAACAGGAAGCTGTAAATGGTTCACTGGAATAGCTGCCTTTAAAATAAGATACTCTATGCAATAACGCAAATTAGTTATAGTATAATATTGTATCATCTCGACTTTCAAGTTGCTATTTGGTTTGGAAGCAATTTGCAATTTACAATTCTAGGATCAGTATTGCTAAGAAAATGTGTGAATATGTGAACTATTATAATTTCACCATTTAACACGCTGTCAAAAGCTAGATTTTTCCAAGAGATCAAAGACGTAAAAAGATACCTTTTACCTAAACCTTTAGACACACTGAGCCCCATATGTTCAACAACTTTTACTAAGAGTTAAAACGCAAATCTCAGACTCATCTCTTAGCAGTCTCTGTTCTGCAAACGGAGGAAGACCCTGCAGTTTAATTTAAACAAACGTCTGGGCCCTTTCTGTCCCGAATGGTCAGCTGTGTTTTCAGCACACTTAGACACACTGGCACTTTACAGGAAGCTGTGACACCATGCCATCCCCCACAGAACCCAGAGTAGTTTGAATCCACAGTGTCACAGGAGTGGCACTTTGGGCTTGGACTGGAACACCAGCATTCTAGCTGTATGAAGCCCCCCTTAAAAACAGCTAACAAGGATTTCTTTTGGTACCACCAGAGCCAACAGTTAACCTCTCTTTTCCACGATCATCATTTAGCGCTGGCTCTAGAGATTCGGCTTTCACACATGTAAACATACCAGCTGCCAGAAAAGCGGTAACTAAGAAAAAAGAATGAACGAGAGCTTTGTGTCGTCCCGTCTTAAGTCTTTTTCATTGTTTATCAGTCTCCTAGGAAGAGTATTTTTTATTTGATTCTTCATACTGACCATTTCACAAGCCCAGGATGTAAATGCAAGCCGTGCACATGCTACTGTTCAACATCTTCAACGCTGCATTCTCTGACCTTCTCAAGATGCATTTTATTCCAATTTACAAGGTAGAGTGTCCTTTCCGGGAGATGTAAAACAGCTGGGCTTTCATCGTTCTCCCTGAGCCTCCTTTCCACATGCAGCTAGCTGAGAACCGTTAAAATCACGCTCTTCTACTATTCGTGTCGGTGTTTTCCACCGATATCTGGACATTCGGACATTCGGAACACCCTGGGCAGTGACAGGTGCATCGAGCCCTATCTTTAATCACAGCCTATAAGTCTCCTTGGCCTCATCATTTTGTTATAATAAGCAGGATTACACAAATGAACTGATTGGATTTTAAAAAAGAAACAACACAGAACTGAAAAAAGACAGAAAAAAGAATGAAATCTGTGCAACTGAGCTTAAATTGCCTCCTTAGCAGATTCTTAAAACAAACAAAATTGTATAACTTCAAAAATGTTCACCGTATTGGTTATATTACAGAAATACCTAGGTGTAGACAAGAGTAATTTATATTATCGATTTTACAAAATGTTTATAAATAGCTTTGCAACTAAAAGCTAAACATAAAGTAGGCAGTTTTTCAGGAGCTTTTCGTACTTTTTCACTATTTTATTATGTCACGACCAAAACACAGTCCATTCCGTAAAACCCGACAGTTCATGCCCTCCCAAGTCACATCCCAACGAGTATGAGAAGACCAAGCCACCGCTTTTTTGACGACGGCGATACCCGTTGGATGTGACCACATCTCTATCAGCGTTATCTGGTGACAATGTCACTGTGACAGGCGGTGACAAGCAGGAAGTTTTTCTCCCACGTCGGGGCGCTTGCGCACAACGAGGGACTTGCACGCCCCGTAGAACAGTATTACGATGCTCTACAAGGGGGCGTAAAAACACGTACCTCATGGCACCTCGTTAATAGAGACAGCGCACCTCCTGTTCCGCCCGCTCCTGCATTCAAACGGCATTGCACATGTTGTAAGCATCGCCCCTTACCTCGCTGGTCGTGAGAGGGCTTGTTCGCCGTTGTTTTTTGCTGTGCAGCTCAGTCAGGAAGGGTCTCCTTAACCCAGCAAGCGCTACTCTTTCATTTTACTGAAGGAAAACAAAAAGTAGCGTATGGTCTCTTCTCGTCCCTTTACCTATCATGCACCGTCGCCCATCTGCACTGTCTACTCCATTGCAGCGGCTGATCATCCACCGAGTGTGCCGGAGTTGGAGACCCCACTGCGGCTGCTCCTGATCCCGTGGCCCGAACAGCCACGATACTTAAATGCGGGCGACTGGCTCGCGAGGTACACCGCGCGGCTACTTTATTCGCCATCTGCTCCTCCCCTTTCGCTGCCGGCTTTGTGCAGGGCCCTAGGGCTCCCCCCTTCGGCCTCACCGATGAACTGCATCTTACATCCCTTCTTTAAAATTTATTTTACATATCTTTTTTTGAGGGGGGATCCCCTCGCCTTTTAAACTCCAAGGGACCGTAGCCTTGGAGGCTGTACTAAGTGAAATTCAGATATAAGGAGATGTTCCATGCCTCCTCATCTGAACATCAGTGAATGCTCTCCAATATTTTAATTTTAGATTTTATTGGTATACTTCAGCTCGTACCATGCTTCTGCTTAAATAATTATTATACGAACAACAATATCATCGGGAAAATCAAACCAGTGATATTAAATGAAATAAATCTATCTATGCTGATATATTCCAGTAACATAATTTACTTAACAGTTTTCAGAAATAATTTATTACATTAATTTTAACACTCAGATATTCGTATGACCCACCCAGTATTCAGTTTCTTGTCCCCCATTTTAGCTTTACATGATTCATACATGAATTGTGGATTTCACGTGACCAACACTGTAACCAGTGCAATGTCACAATAACACAAAAATCAACCTCAATCACATGCATTAACATCAAACATTGCATTAAGCATATATTTATATTAAATATAAAGTAATTAGAAAGTTCTCACCTAGCATATTTTTTGAAAGCCTTGACTTCAGAATCAATGCTAAGATCTGGGTTTTTTGACTTGGTCACCGAATCGACAACGACACTCAGTGACACCCGATAGATAGGTAAGGCACTGACCCTAGACCAGTTAAGAGCTTAACCCCCAGTAGATGAAATATCCTTATTTGCACCCCCTGACCATCCCTGGCTTCAGAAGGAGGGCGTAGGAACGGTGATGCTTGTTGAAAGATAAATTTATCATAAAATTCTTCACTATAGAAAAGCTGATACTTTGACTGGAAGGACAATCTTCCAAAACCTCATCAGGTCTTTCATTATCATGCACATGCATCATATATGCACCACACACGCATACCTATATGTTTGTGTATTTGTCCACAAAAATAAATAAAATATTGCATAGGCACCATTAAATATGCGTGTTTGTTGGTGTAATTTGAAGTATGCATATAACAATTGCAGCATATAATTGTCCCCAAGTCCACTCCTGAGACTTTAGTGACACTCTTGCCGCAGGCCTGGAGGCCCTAAGACATACGTAAATATCACAGGCCAGAGTTTAATCAAAGCTCCGCATGCTGCCTTCTACACCTGACCCCCACTCAGCAGAGATTTTCCTTTTGTTCTCCTGATTTGCCTTTCTTTGAGTTCACCCGGCTATCTTGGGTACCACTTATACTGTGCCTACGAGAAGAGCTCCACAAAGATTGCATCTTTTCCTTGAACGGTTTCTGAAACATCCTTGTCGGGAGAAGCAGATCCAGCAAGTTTATGTAAGCATGCAGATAACCATATGCTAATGAAGCAAATGACTGTTTTCCTTATTTTTTCATTATAAAGCGCTCGCAGATGATATAGAGGCGACAGATGCTCTATATTTCACCCAGTTTTGCCACAGGGATCTTTGGCTTTGCACACAGGCAGGAAAACACAGGTATCAGAGGGAAAAAAAATGGATGCATAAGTGAACAGACAAAGATAAATAACAATGAAAGATTTCCTGCTCTGCTGCTGTGGAAGGGAAAAAAAAAAAACACCCACTTCACGCCTGATGAGTGCGTTTAAAGAGAAAAGGAAAGCAAGTCCAAAAAAGGCATCCGCTGTCACAATCACAGATGGCAGGAAAGAATGAGATGTGAGGCAGACAGCAGGCAGGAACAATGGAGAATGAGAGGAGTCCAACCAGCGCAGCGAAGGGAGCACATCCTTAGTCTGCGAGCGGCCCGGCCTCAACCTGACAGGGGCTTTTCCACAATTATTATACACAGCAGACTTTTTTTTACATTTTCATTTAACTTCAGCCTAGATTTAGCATTTATAATCAGAGTCATTTGTGGATAAATTGTGATACAATAGCCAGGTTTAGTGTAAGTAGCAGGAAACCGCATCTCATAGCTTGTGGAGTCGCAGAGGTTAATTAGAGAATTGACTCAAAGATTCCCACAGCTGCTGAGTAATGTAAAACATTTTATTTAACAGCAACAGTTATCAGACATCTCTTTTGGTTACTAAGGGTTTCTTCTATAAGATTTTTTTTCTATCTTACAGCCACATAGGCCTAAGAAAAGTGTGTGCTGTACAATACTTTGTTTTATATAGTAAATATCTGCAGAATAAACTCTGACATGTCAGTCACCTAAATAAATACATATACAGTACAAATCAAGCTAGTAGTTTTTTTGTTTAATTGATTAATTTTACCTTTATAAATGTCGGCAAACTGTCAGCTGCGTTTCACATTGAAGGTGCATAGGAGGGAGGCAGCAGCAGCCCGCCGGCGGCCTCAAGCAGCGGCGCCGTGCTCGCGATGCGGCCGCCGCCGGTGAACAGATGGCGCTTGTTTTCGCAAACACTGCTCAGGTTAAATCCTCCTCCCCGCCGCAACGCGGCCATACGCTGCTGTTTAACTTTTCTGACATAAACATGAATTTAGGGATATGTGAAGAGGATGACAAACACGCCACTTGCGAGGCAATTACAAAGTGCAAAAAAGGACAAATAGCGAGGCAGAAAAAAATGTAGCCCACTCGCAGTTGCTCTAAAGGTGCGTTTTTGTGCAAATATTATACACTCGTCTCAAGTTAATGCAGTTGGGAGTTCACTCTATGGTCTGTGCCATGTCCATTACAAAGAGACAAGAAGTATTTGTTACTATAGGCCTATTAAGTGCACACATAAATAGCTGTAAAGTTACTATCGCCGTCTTTGTTCCCCATCGCCTTCTCTCCGCATCTTTTTAAAGGCCGATCCTTTAAAAAGGATCCTACTCCTAGGCTGCTGGTGTCATTTTGCATCCCACTCCAAAAAAAAAAAAACTGAAAGATTGACGGGTAAGCAGCAGGCATCCCAGGTAATTAATTCAACATAGTCGTCATTTCATTGTTTGGCAGAAATAACTAAAATATTAAATTGATGCATAAAAAACAACAGACGACGTGATTTGTAAACAGCCTTTTCTATTTGGCAGGCTGCAGTTTATGTGTTTGTTTCCTTGAAGAATATTAACATCACACCCACTTTATAGTAGGACGGTGTTTTGCAGTAGTTGGTAGGCTATGTTAAGAAAGTCCCTTTTTCCAGGTTAAAAATGATACTGACCCATATCTTCCAGGGTCATTATTCGTTAGTCAGCTGATGGTGAGCAGGAGCGCCGTGGACATCCTGTACCATTCCACAGCGGGCAGACCCAGGCGTGATTTACGACCGTCCGGTGCATCTGCGGCTTTTCCCAGCGCCGCTTCGACATCAACACAGCTATTAAGTTGTCGGCTTCCCCACCGCTCTTTATCCTAATCGAGAGGCAATCATTGCCTTAACACGCTGTGCACGGCCAGATGAGTTAACTTAGACAGCAGTGACCATTTTTATTAGGCATCGGGATCTAGCTAGGGGCCGTTCATTTTGCATTGCGAAAAATAACCATTCAGGACTGAGTATTTCAGCCAGCCGAAATATCTTGGCAAAGATACTCTGAAGGGGGTTCGATGTCGCAGAAAACAATGACACTTTCCTGTCGGTAGTCGTCACTAAAGTCTGAAGTGAAGTCTAGTGGTTTAAAAGTGAATTAAATGTCCTTAGACGTCTTAAATCAACACCCATATGTAAATAAAGGCCCTCGGTGAATAACTGCGGATAAAATTATACAATATGTAACTAGAGTTTTGTATACAAAGTTTATTATTTGTCATCATTTATATAGATTGCTTTTAATGTTCTGCTAATATATACACTTCATCCTTTCATGCAACATCATCTGCAATTAGAAGACATTGTACTCTAAACTGTGTTCGTTCTAACAATCAGCCGGCAGGGCTAAACGAGGATAATTGGGCATTGACAAAAGTGAAGAAAATTAAAGGATGTTGTCACATCTTCCAGCCAGTTTTTTGGCAGCTTGAAGTCCTGATTATACTGTTTACTGAACACGTAATTTCTGAATCGGACATGCAGCGAGGCATATAACAGACATCGTGAATCATTTTGGTGAGTGTCTCTGTCCCTGTGTACGCGCATGGGCTTATCTGTATATAGTTCTATTCTGAAATGTGATTATAATCTTATTTTTTGTCATTTTTAAACATTGAAAAAATGTGTTAGATCGACAATGAAGTTTGCAGATGTGTAATGTATATATTAATTTGTTTTGTATTTTTTTCAAACGTATAATATTTAACTGAATTTACAAATAACGAAAACATAAAGCGTTGGGTTTGTCAGAGTAGTTTCATAATGCATTACTTTGAATGAATGTATCTGTATATTTTCGTGAAAATTCATATGGGGTAATTATTACAACAAAAAATGTATGCAGGAACGCAGTATCCGTGTATATGTATGTATGCATATACGGTACACCGTATAACACATACACATTTGTTGTTCTCTCACTTCCAGTAGGTGGCAGCATTATGTTGCAAACAGCATCGATTTTGCTTTTCTATATTGTTATGAAGCGTAGCGCAGTCTCCGTTTGCCGCACCAACAAGAGCTTTTGGTTAAACCGTTGTCTTATATATAAAATTCGTACATGAAAGCAAGACAGGCTTCCAATTCATTATGAAAGACGGAGTCAAAAAACTGCATGTTAACTTTTATTAAAACATCTTCTACTAAGGAGGAGTTGTGGGTAAACACATTTGAAGCATTTCTAGCGGCACCTCAGCCACATGACAAATACAGCAGGCTTTTCATGGCTTCGAGGTCATCAGATTCTCTCTCCACCTGCAAGTAACTCCTCAAGACCCATCTGTAGCAAGAACACCCCCACTGGCCTTCCCCCCATATTCCCTGAATACTCTTAGGGTGCGGTTTCTGCTGATTTGAATAGCAGTATTATTAGGTTCTTGCTTTGTTTGGAAGATGTAGGCCTACTTTGATGTTGTCCCCCACAAACAGCTCTTGCTTAATCTCAAATGTGCAGGGATTTTAGGAACTACAGCAGCTTGGACCGAAAGCTGGTTAACTGACAGGAAGCAGCGGGTAGTTATTAGAGGCACAATGTCACAGTGGGCCTGCGTTCATAGTGGTGTACCACAAGGGTCAATTTTAGAACCACTATTGTTTACATTAATGATATTGACACCAATACATACAGTAAACTGGTTAAATTTGCAGACAACAACAAGGTGGGTGGTGTAGCAGATCTAGCAACAGAGAGGCTACAATGGGATCTGGATTTAATTAGCAATTGGGCTGATACCTGGCAGATGAAATTTAATGTAGATAAATTTAAGGTACTCCATGTAGGAAGCAGAAGTATAAAGTACAGACATTTTATGGGCTCCACTGAAATATTATGAGATGACAAGCTGATTATGAGAAAGACCTTGGTGTGTATGTTGATGCTTCCATGTCCTACTCTCAGCAGTGTGGGGAAGCAATTAAAAAGGCCAATAGGATGTTGGGTTACATCTCTAGGTGTGTGGTGTTTAAGTGAAGGGTGGTGATGCTACGATTATACAATTCCTTGGTAAAACCCAGCTAGAATATTGTGTGCAGGTTTGGTCACCATACCTTAAAAAGGACATTGCTGTGGGGCTACGAGAATGATTCTTGGTCATAGAAGAATGTCTTATGAGGAGAGGTTAGCTGAGCTGAATCTGTTCAGCCTTGCACAAGGGAGATCCAGGTATATAAGATTCTAACTGGTCTGTATGCTGTTTAGCCAAATGGCTACTTTAATATTAGTTTAAATACTATTACTCGTGGCCATAGATGGAAATTAGCGGGAGAACATTTTAAAATATTTAAATTTAAGAAAACACCTCTTTACACAGCATGTAGTTAGAGCATAGAATAGTCTTCCTGCTAGTGTAGTGCAAGATAAACCCTGGGTTCCTTTAAATCAGAGCTAGATAAGATTTTAACAACTCTGAGCTATTAGTTAAGTTCTCCCCAAACGACCTTGATGGGCCGAATGGCCTCCTCTCATTTGTAAATTTCTTATGTTCTTACTGTGACTCCTTCAGTAATTCTGTAACTCTGGTACCATTTAGCTCAGCCCAACTGCACTCGAGCCTAATAGACTCCTTGACAGCCATATGCTTGTAAGGTTCTGTTTGCATTACTTATACAAAGGTGCCTGCTCAATAAAACAAATGTAAATGTAGTCATTGTGGCATAATCATAAATACTTGGTTCAGTCAGCAAAGTCATGTGACTCTCCTTCCTGAGATGCACGGCGCCCCACTCAGAAACCCAATTATTTAGTATTAATCAAAGTCTAATGAAATTGTGGAAGATCCCTATAGGTCTGCCGCCGCTTCTATATTAAACAATCGGCCATTTCTGGGAAAGTTTGGTAGATTATGTTAATTAGACATTTGGTGACTGAACATAAATACTTTACCGTGAGCCGTGTAGGTGGCCCACACTGTCACCGATAACTCCCAGAGCAGCTGCTCCTCTCATCCGCAGCTTCCTGTTGTAGGACACGTGGGAAGGTTATTGTCTCATGTTACAAGCTTTCATAAAGAACATTTTCGGAAGTGAGATGGGGGTGTTTCAGCAAGCAGCTCCAGTCTTTTTAAGGGATTGTATTTTGCTTGCTACAAAATCCTGTGCTAAAAAAGCATTGCGAATGGACTGTGTAAAAATCACACCGCAATCTCAATAACTCATTATGTTAATCACTCGCCGGGCAGTGATAATGTTGCTTCCAAATCAAACGGAGATGGCAGCAAGATTTGCGGTTTGTAATGTATGAATATGGTTTAAATTTGATTGCAATCCCTCAAGCTCATCATATCCACATCTAAATTGCATGCATTCAGGTAGCAGATGGGTGGAATATGCATACATGACTGCAAAAGCTGGCTAATTTTCAGGTGGTATTTTTTACTTCAGACCACAGTGTGCTGTAATCCATAATGAGAAGAAACGTGCCATGTCCTAACCACTGGTACCAAATTCAGCCAGAATACAATAGAATAGTTGAATTAGTTTCATTCAGCAAAGGTCACATGGAATTCCTAATTTATTGTATTCAATCATAATTTACTTAGGTGTCAGGCAGTAATTTCCCATTAAACGTTCACTTAATAGTAAATCAACTGTAAGAAACTGATATAGGAGTTTTTATTACCAACTGCAAACACACAGTGGCAATCATTAGAGGTACCTGCTTGTGCTCCCCCATCAGCTAATGATGGAACTGAACCTCAGCACATTCAGCACGCAGACAGGGAAGGAGACCAGTTTGTGCAGCCAGGAACTGGAATGGTTAAGATGGTGGATCTAAGCGATTCTGAAAGCGGCATGATTGTTGGTGCCATACGTGCCGATTCCAGCATCTTTCACCCCTTTAAAGTATAAACCAGAAAACATCCAGTCTGTGGCATTTCTAGAGTTGATAAACAGTTTGTTGATGAGAGAGGTTAGAGAAGAATGGCCAGGCTAACAGGCAGGCCTGAAGTGCACAAATAACAGCTCAGTATAACAGCAGTGAGCAGATTATTTTCTCTGAACACACAGGTCATGAACCCCTGAAGCAGTTTTGGAGCCAAAAGTGACTCTTATCGGATAGTAGCTACGTACGCCTGAAAAAGTGAAATCTGTAAAAATAAGTACATCACATCACAATGTTTTTGTTCTATTCATTTTTCTTCCTTTTGGAAGTGGCGGACCCTCAGAAGTGTAGGCCATGACTGCGTAGGAACACTAAGTTGTTCCCAGTCAAAAGGTCCAGGTCTGTTGGAAATGTACCCTTTTAGAGGTCAAACAGAATGCAGCAAATCAATATACCTTCAATTTATTCAGCTCGGCCCATGAAAAATTACCCAATACTGCAGAATGGCGTATTTTAAATTCCTATGTAATTAAATATGAATATTTATCAAGTCTAACAACGCCTAAATCAGCACATTCTGAGAGAGGAGAGTGTATTTGCTGAATTGACCGTGACACATTCTGCATGGGCTGTGTGTGTTAGACTGATCTTTAAAAAGCAGGGATTGCAGCCAAGACAGATAAAGTGATGTCCTGGGTGCTTGAGAGGGTGTCCGTAAGTGCTGATCTGAGGTCAGTGATGCATCTTTTACATTTAGCTTCAGAATCCTCACTCACCTTCACTGTCCCAGCTGAAACTGTCGGAGCAGCTACTTCAATGGAATCACGTACACTAAATGCATAACGAAACATTATCCTTTGAGTTAACCCTTCGTTAGTACGGCCGCCTCACACGGCTGGAACCAGTCTCCTCCATGATTCCATGGCTGTGGAGCTGGCAGTTCATTCTCCCTGTGTCGTCATGGTGATTCCTCAGTGTTCCCCCGGAAACGTACTGAGGTGAATCAGAATTGTCAAATTGTTCTGGACCCCTGGGACCCTGCAAAGGCCAGTAGGTATGACCACTGCTCGGGACCTTAAGCCATCAGGGACTAATTCCCCCGGATCATGACATATCTGATAACCTGTCATCATTATACTGGAATTATAAACTCCCCCTAACCTTAAACTTACAAACAAGATGCTATCCCTTCATCCCCATGAGGGCCTTAAACGTGAAATTAAATTTTCCTTTTTAGACTCACACTCTAAAATGGCCAATTGGGCAGCCTGTCCTAGATATAAACATGGATGTATGGGAGGAGCCTCAAAACGTGGGAGAGACTGCATAGAAGGTCACAGGCATTGTTAGGGATTTATACAATGCCTGTTAAGATGCATAAAAACAAATACATAATCAAAACCCTTTAATCTCAATGATATCTAATATGTCCTTAATTATCTTTTATCAGAACATTCAACAGCATTTAAATACTGCACACACTGACAGGGGGCGCTGTGCATATAATTATCATGATCCATGTTTCAGGAAGTAAACCCCCGAAGACAAAGATTTTTTTTGTTTGTTTTGCTACTGTAACCACAGGAAAAGTGGACTTTGATCAGGGGAAAGTGATGAAAATTAAAAGGTGCAAAAATTAACAGCGTTAAGATTTTGCAATGTTTTTACAACAGGTGTTCGCAAGTCGAGAGGCGTCAGTCACACATTCCCAGCTACGCGTCACAGTGACTGAACAGGAGCGCGGAGCATCGAGGAGCGGCTGGCGGGATCCTGTGGCTCTTTGGGTACCTGGCATTAATGCATAAGGCTAAGAGCAGTAGCCCAGTCACATACCTCACAGCAGGTTCATGCACCTCAAGATCCATCACAGGCATGTGTGTATCGTTATACTATACTTTTACGGTCAAATTCTGCAACAAAATTATGGTGTTGCGTCTTTTTCAGATGGGAGAGTTTCAGTATTCAAAAACATCAAAAGATATAGACGCAGAGCTAATACAGTCAATATCATCGACTCAGAAATCCAATGTCCTCATTTTTAAGCTTCAGTTAAACCGAGGTGAGACAGGTTTAAATATTTATACAATCTATTAATGTATCTGAACAGTGACAGTAGTGTCAGATACAAGTTATACTATATAACATTGAACAAATTATTAACCCTAAATGGCTAATCCATGAAGTGGTACATTTTGTGGTAAAAAGCCACACCAACCCGCTCAGGAAGGCGTTTATGGGGATGTGAAAAGGACTCGCCAAATATGGAGTTCAAGGTTTATTTAAGGAGTAAATTTAGACAAGACATTGAACCAGATACATGACAATCGACGGCAGAGGCAACTAGAACTCATCATGCACATAATTCAGGAACCCCCCCCGGGAAAGAGAGGGAGAGGGTTCCTTCGACATTAGCACCAAATCAGCACCAACTTAAGAGTAAAAAAATTACAATTGAAGAACAGAAATAATACAGGACGTGGGAAAGACTGATGGACAAACAGACTGAGCGACCAACCAGCTTGTGGGAGTCTTGCTTACATAAAAGTGTTCTGAAGGCAGAAGGAAAAATTACTGGTTCACAGACACCAGTCAGATTGTAGAGGAGGTGGGGCCATGTCATCTGACTGGTTGGTCCCACTTCTTCTAGTTGCTTGGACCCACCTTATCTACAGACTGATTGGTTCTCTCTTGATCAATCATTTTTCCCATTACCATCACAACATTTTTGTGCAAGTAAAACTCCTACAAATGACCAACACACACTCAGCCTCTAGCTGGCTATAGCGTCCGTAGGGCATATGCCACAAACTATAAAACACATATTCAAGTAAAGTTTAAATAGCACGAAATATCCAATTCTATGCATCCAGAACAAAGGCATCGCACAGCCTGTTCAGGCTTAGCAAACTACATACTGGAAACTAGTCATAGTAGCATCTTCTACAAGTACGATTTCTGGGCAAAAGGAAAAAGGAATTAAAACGATGTGTAAAGTCATCACAAAGCAGTGGTGATGCAAACACTGGCGCAAGTCAAATTGATTATTCTAAACGTAAGACAGGTCTCACTGTTAGGCCTGCCCCGTGTCCACAGATTGCATACAACATGTATGTAACAGAGATAGAGATTATATATATATATATATATATATATATATATATATACACATATATACACACACACACACATACATACACACACACACACACACACAAACACACACACATCTCTAAAAACAAAACACTGCAATTTATTAAATAAAGCACTTAAATGGTAAAATTGGGGGAGGTTTGGTGCCAATAAAGTAGGAGTTAGGCATGTGTGCTTCCTGTGTTAGCTACCAACTGAACACAGGATACATTTACACATGTAGACCGTTACAAATAGTGCACGATAACCTGATCTGGAAGCAGATGTTAAATAAAATGGAACAGAGATGGGGAGTAGAACAGCTTGGCTATTAGCTTAACCGAACAAATAAGAGGTGCCTAATTTTCTTTGGGGGGGGGGGATTAAATAAAAGGGGTAAAAAGTTAAATATATTATTTAGGATACTAACAAAAAGATGTTTGTTCTTATCCATATTATTCCATGTCCAAGTGTATAAAAAGATGGGGTCACATAACCAAAAATTACAGCAGTTGGGGGGGTTGATTCTGGAGGGTGTACCCAGTATTAGCTCACTGAATTGCAATTGTGTCCTTTGACCGGAAACTGATTCTTTAACGGGCCATTGACCAAACCCAAAAGCAACACTTCTGAGCATCTGCTACACTGTGACGGCATTTCACACATACGGGGGCTTCTGGGGGGCACCGAGACTGGCTGACACTGCTGGAACCCAACAGCAGATCAGTCTATGTCTGGGACGCCTGCTTTTAGTTCCATTTTTTGCAAATTTTAAGAGCAGATCCCATCTGTGGCTGCTCAGATAAAGAATTTGTCCAAATCCTCCTCCATACTGACATCGGGCACGACCTGATCCGACGTCTCCTTGTCATGCTTGCCTTGTCCCAAGACCATGGAACGGACGCTGGAGGAGAACCAAGGGTGGTCGAGGATTTCCCTGGACGTGAGCCTCTCTGCAGGCTCCCTACGCAGGATGCTCCGGATCAGGCACCTGGCTTTAGGCGTGAGGCTCTCCGGAATGCTGAACTGCCCGCGGCGGATCTTGCTGAAGAGTGAGCTGGGCTCCACGTCGTGGAAGGGGTAGCGGCCCACCAGGATGGTGTAGAGCATGACTCCCAAACTCCACACGTCAGCCGCCTTGCCGGAGTAGCTGCCCGCGGTGTTGAGGATCTCCGGGCTGACGTAGGCCGGGCAGCCGTGCTTATCTGACAGCGAGTCATCCTCCCCCTGTAGGATGTAGGCGTCCTCCAAGCTCTCCAGTTTGATGAGACTCCTGCAAGGCAAAGAGCGTGCAGTTACTCGTGGGTAAACGTCCCAGTCACAAGCTGTCACGCTGTAACCCGGGTGACAGCAAAATCGCTCCCCACACGGGACGCCGAGAGCCGGATGAGACCGCCAACGCCCTCGGTGGTCTTTAGCCACCTTCACGCTGCCAACCTGGAGATGTGCTGGGTGAGGAACCAGGCCTGTGAGGCGGTCTCACTGCAGAGCAGCGAGAACGAATCGTGCAGAAAAATGCAGATAACGAGCATGGAATCTTCTCTCCAAATGAAGGGATGGAAAATATTTATACTTTCGTGACTCACTGAAAAAAATACAATGGAACCCACATTCTAAATGTGAAAGCTTTAATTAATTCATTTTAATTAATTTTAAGGTGCATCTTAGTCAGCTCTGTCCCAAATACCACTTTCAGAAAATGAAACTTTGGAAGAGAAGTCAATTAAATATTTTAACAATTTCCAGAAATTATATCAAGTTTTGAATATTACAAATAGTTCCAATACTTCCCCAGTCATCCGGCATATCCTGCCCTACACCACCCCATGTTCCCTGAAGGCTCCTAACGCTGCACTCCCTGCTCATTGACTATTCATCTTATTAGCCTCTCGCTTTGTTTGGAAGATGCTGTGTAGCTCTTGCCCCTGTACTGCTTACACTCTTACCTGGGCGTTCACTGGAAGCTCAGCCCAGCCGCACTTCTGTCCCTGACAGCTGTGTGTTTGTAATGCGCCGTTTGCCTCACTTGTATGCCACTTTGGACAAAGGATTCTGCTAGATAAAAGTAAAATGTGAATTTCCTCTGATCAATAGTAAGGACCAGGTGCTATAAACGAAAGGGATCAGCTCGAATCTCCCAAAGTAGCACTTCTACAATATTTTGATTTAGACAAGCTGTACGAATGAGCAAAAATGTGACACCCAGAGGCCTGAAATGAAAGCTAAACCAGAGACCCGACACCAGTACAGCGCGCATCCGGGGCCCATTACCTGTCCTCACTTGGGAAGATGAATTTCCTCAGCTTCAGGTCTCGGAGCACAAGTCCATTGTCATGGCAATGGGCGACGGCCGAAGCTATCTGATAGAAGAGTCTGGAAGCCTCGGCCTCCTGCAGCCGTCGGCAGGTGCGGACGAAGGAGTGCATGTCCCCATGGCTCCTCCGGAAGAAGACGTAGGCCCGGGAGTCGCCCAGGAGGATCTCCACAATCTGGTTGATGTTCTCGTGTGCGGACAAGCAGAAGTAGGCTGCTAGCGACTCCTGATAACGTGTGATATCAAACACCTGGAAGCAAACAGCAGATCTTCTTCAGGCTGGGCCATTTCCAATATATGCATACTTCGCAAAATAAGAAAAATGATCTACAACGGATTTGAATATGCAGATGCACACAATTATAATGCTTATAAGAGCCACCCAGGGTTTCATACATTAAATATTCGCATGACACACTGCCCAGCTAAACCTGATGACTACAACAAATAAAACAATCTACAGATGTCAAACTGAGGAAAAAGGCTATAAGACATTTAACACTTTATAATCACGATTGATTTCCTTTTATATAAAAAGTTGCCTTTGTAAATGATCAAACTACAGTAGCGCATTGCATTATCGTCTTAAGTTACCTGACTATGAAGGACAGCGGCAATTAATTACCGGACTCAGAATATTTTTATAGTAATTAAGTTCGACAGTACAAATATTACAATAATTAAAACTGTAGCTGTCCGGGGTGCTGAACATGATTTGTTTTTTAGTGATGAAATTGTTATTCTCTAGCTGCGTTTATAACCGTTAACATTAACATAACGTATAGGCCTACACAAATACAAAACGCGGTTATTTTGCATTGACAGGTAATTACAGCTAACAGATAATTTGATTTAATGGTCCATTTGGTAGTTTAATTATATTTAAAGCTCTTCAATATCGTTGTCCTGAACGATTTAGCCTTCGCTAAAAGTCTAAATCCTTAGCAAATAATTGCAAGAAGTGCAATTAAAATAATGTATTTAAAAGTCACCTATTACTCCCATTATTATTCCATCTAAATTCTGTAAAAGACTAAAAACAATATTTAGATTGCTTGCAAAACCAATTACAACCACACCTATATTACAGCAAACATTTGACTTGAAAAATATAATTTATTTCAGTAATACTTTAGCTATTATTCTCCCAAAACTAACGTAAATATACGCGATGAGTACTTGAATAATTGCTTTATCTACACTAGAGCATTTCCGTAATTATGGCTTACATAATGCCATTGGAATTGTATTCTTGTTCCGCCTTTCGTGGCGCGGGTCCATGTATCGCCCATATCGTTTGTCTCCTCTCTTTATTATACGTTTTGCCTCCTTTTCTTTTAAAGCGCTACATCAAAAACACACCATTAAGGAAAAACAAATATATAA
>JABFDZ020000043.1:15655977-15667844 GCA_019775955.2 Pollimyrus isidori
GGGAAGCTTCAGCGTGTGCAAGGTACCATGAATTCTCTTCAGTACCAGGAGATATTGGAAGAAAATGTGATGCAGTCTGTCACAAACCTGAGGCACGGGAGACGTTGGACCTTTCAACAGGACAATGATCCCAAGCATACCTCCAAGTCCACTAGACCATCGTTGCAGCTTATAGGGTGGAACATTTTGGAGTGGCCATCGCAGTCACCAGACTTGCATCCGATTGAGAACCTCTGGTGGGACTTAAAGAAAGCAGCTGCAGCGCACAAGCCTAAGAATGTGACTGAACTGGAGGCTTTTGCCCATGAAGAATAGGCTAAGATACCCGTAGATCGCAGCAAGACACATGTGTCAAGCTATGCTTCACGTTTAAAAGATGTTACAAGTGGAAAAGGATGTTGTACTAAAAAAGAATGTAACTTGGGGGTTGAATAAAACTAATAATGATGTGAGCACAGAAAAGACATTTGTGGTTATTTCATTATAAATGTTATGTTATATTTGTCTGACTTACAAGTGCCTCTTTGATTTAATTGTAAACAAGATGACTGAAATGATCAAAATCAATGTCAAACTGGCCAAAACACTCAATTTCAGTGGGGGTTGAATAATTTTGAACACAACTGTAGGTAGGGGTATGAGTTGAGTATTGATGGACACGGGTTGAGTAATGTGGGCTGTGTGTTAAGTAGTGAGAGATATGAATTGAGTAATGTGGGCAGTGGGTTGATTAATGTGGGCTGTGGGTTGAGTAGTGAGGGGTATGGGTTGAGTAAAGAGGCATATTGATGAGCCAATGTGCTGCTAAACCTGCATCTTCATTTCCACGCTGGCTATGAATCCGCTATATCAGGCGGTGTTGAACATCTGCTACATCAGGCAGCTCCTACTCATGCAGAATGCCGCCATATTTCACTTTCCACATCATTACTAATGTCAGGGTAGCATAATTCACCTTGGTATTACCATGCAGCCTTACACATACAACGGAGACGTCTTTCTACGGGAACTTCATCAGTGTAATCTCCAGCGCTAAAGTCAATGCAGTCGGCAACACGAGGACGTCTCGTATCCACCTCGCCCCCCCGGGCCAGATATCATCATGTTAACCTCTGCCTTTCCTTCTCCTGCTCTTCTGGAAAATGACTCAAAAACCCACATCTCCCCAGCTCAGTTGCTACTACCTGAACACTGGCAGTATGCAGACGTTCGTGTTTCTGCAGATTTCCAAACGCCCTGAGGACATATAAAGTTTCGATGTTTGGAAGGAGCCCCCCGCACACAGCTTCACTGGGCTTGCAGATACACTGGATATGTATTATTAGGTCCACTGACTCTACTTGTATGCACAGTTGGTGTTCCTTTGGATGAATAAACTCATGTAAATGAACAATAATAAAACATAAAAAACAGACATCAATGCATGGTTGTTTCGTGACACCATATAAAAGGCACTCTATTGTTGCCAAGGAAACGATTTTCAGCAAAATTTTTATGAGACCATAAAACGTACTTAAATCCCTGTCACCTGCCGTTAGACGCATTCTGGTCACCAACCCTTTAATGCAAGCTGCTTTGATCAAATTAAATTTGGGAATATAACCCATACTGAGAAGCATCTGATATGCCACTGAGTACATTTTACCTTAATTCTTAGTATATATGTGCAATTCTTTAAAGAACAATGATATGTCTCAATGAACTAAAGATATGTCCGGATGCATTTTAAATTACTCCAGCTCTGTGTAACAGGACATTTTTTTACAGACATAACTGACCCCGTGTACATAAATACACATTGGTTATTTGTGATATTAATATTTTTATGCTACTGTTTATTTTTAAACAGATGCTGATAGACTCCATTAATAGAGTGATGTAAACAATAGCTTGACATAACTGTAAGCTGCACGCGTCCAGAATGAGGACTCCAGGCTGCCACAGCTGCTTTCGTGTCAGTATGATAGACTTTCATATGTCTTCATCACAGTCATGTAGCTCTGGGAACTGACTCCTCTGCTCCTATTTGACATCCGTGCTTTCAAGCACTACTTGATGTTCTGAGAGCCGGTTAGTAACCTTGTATCATACCACGCACCTGAAACACGGCCAGGAAGTGCGAGACAGAGAGGAGAGCCAGAGCTGATAACTACTGTCCGCGATGAGGATCCACCATCCATTATAAGAGCAGACAAAAACAATGTAGAATGCTGGGCTACATCCATCCATCTATCTTCTGTAACCCCTTGTCCTGTTCAGGGTCGTGGAGGGTCCACAGCCTTGTTAAGCTACACACACCAGTAATATTTTTAATGTGGTATGAATGTATTTTCCTTAAATACAGTCATGTGATTTCAATTATAAGGTTTTATGTATCAGGACATAATAAAGAATTATCTGGTCCTTAGCAATCTCAGGTGGACAACAACGCATGACAAATTACATTGCGTTATTATTTATTTATCATTATTATTTATTTAAGAAATCTAAGCCAAAATACACAAGCAGCGTGTGAAAAGTATACACCCCTATGCTTCCATAAGAATTAAGAGGGTAAGCAGCAGCCAGGATTAGCTCATCAAATGCATCTGATTAATTGATCATCAGCAAGTGTGACCACCTTGATAAAAGCAGAAGTTCTGGTAGTTTGCCGGGCCTGGACCATTCAGGTGTGTGTTAACATAAATCCAAAACGGAAAGACAATGATGTTAGATAAGCAATTGTTGCTGCCCATCAATCTGGGAAGGGCTAAAAGGCCATTTCCAAACAATTTGAAGTCCATCATTTTACAGTGAGAAAGATTATTCACAAGTGGAAAACATTCAAGACGGTTCATCTTCCCAGGAGTGGACGTCCCAGCAGATTCACCCCATGGGCAGACAACGCAAAGTTCAGAGAAATTTAAAAAAAAATAAAACGAGTTTTATCTCAAACCCGACAGGCCCCAAGACACCAACAAATATACATTAGAATTACTGAAAAAGAAAATAATCAAGGTGTTACCATGGTCCAGTCAAAGTCCAGACCTCAACCCGACTGAAACGCTATGGAGGGACCTCAAGAGAGCTGTACATAAACGAATGTCAACAAACCTCAATGAACAGTGAGCCAAAATTCCCCCACAATGATGTGAGTGACAGATAAAGTCATACAGACAACAATTACTTCAAGTTATTGATGCTACAGGTGGTTCTCCAAGGTATGGAATTATGAGCTGTATATAGTTTTTTTGCACATGGCTTCTCCATTTTGGCGTCATTTTTGTTAAACAATGACATGATGGAATCTGTTGGGTGTTGTCTTACACCTGATGTTAGACTTAAGTAATATTAGAACCTGCCAAGGACCAGATGATTTTTTTATGTCCTGATATGTAAGACCATAGAGCTAAAAGAAAATGTACTTCCTTTTTCAAATGACAGTTTATTATGCTCTCCTAAAAACTCATGTTAAGTAATAGACTAAACAATCTAGACACGATCAGCATTTTTTGTTGCTTAAAGTAACATTATGCATATGGACTCTATGTTTATTTGCCAAATTTATTGTACGGGAACATGTTTGCTAGACAAAATATTTACTGGAAAACTACTGAATCCATTGTTCATAGTTTATCACAATGCATGTGTCATCCATCTCTCCCTCTATCTATCCACACATCTTTTGTTTGGTATCCTGATCTCTCCCGGTCTCCACGTATGTTTTCGTTATACATTATTATAAATAATTTCTGGAATTTAAAAAGTCTTTAGCTAATCATGTTTGTTTGATTACAATCTATACTGCGGTCTATGTGATTATCTATCAATTGCTAATCTATAGTTTACAACCATGAGAAATAACATTTTACGACCTTCATTTGACCTCTGACATTGATTTTCATGCCATTGAGGTCTTTTAAATCCAAAATACTCATATGAGGACACAATCATGGGTAGAGTGTGGAGCTCAGTGGTATTTTGTTAAATTGCAAACTTAAAGCTGACATAGTTGCTTTTGGCAGAGGGTGGAATTGAAATCGCCACGCACGAATGAACCAGAAACAGCTGAAATATGCTCTCTCCTAGTGCCTGTGGCTTTGAGGAAGCTACACCTCTGCGGCAGAGGCCTCTGGATGATCTGCACTCGCAAATAAATCACCAGGGTTGGACGGGGGGGGGGAGCTTTCCCGTCAAAACCATCCACACAGTGCGCACAGGCAGACTTCTGGGAAGGACTCTATTGAGCGACAGAAGGTGGAGGTGGAAACTGTTACTCCAGATACCACGCTAACATTTCCTTTCTCTTTTCCGGGACACTTGAGCACCCTGTCATGAAGAAAAAGTGCACATCCTTGACTTAAGACAGAGCTCTGTGTCTGGCTGAGAATCTAGGGGAAGGTCTCTGCCACTTATAGACGTCTCCAGCAGATGAAACGCATTGAAGGTGTCTATTCAGATGGAACAATAACACGCAGACAGGATGAATGGTGTATGGCTTTCAAACCCATGGATAATCACCAGGGTCGGGTTTGTTGTTTCTAGGGCCCCAATGATAGAGTCACTACCGACCCCCTCCCCACCCTGAAATAAATAGCTAATAGGTGGAGTCAGAAATTATAGCTAGCAAACAGGTTAGCAGAACATGGTGATTCAGCATCTCTTATGAAAATATGCAGTGTGAGTAGTGATAACAGAGGGTCAAGCGTAAAAGTCCAGACCAGGATTTTGTTTCAACCAACCAGTTGAGTACTCAATGACTGTGACTCCTTTTGCTCAGCTGGTTCTGGTTTGGCTCTGAGATATCAACTCAATCACCGAGACTCTTTCTGGGAGACATGCTTTTGCGATTAAACAACAATGTTACTGACACATACACACACACCCATCTCCCCATTGATACCTGGGTCTGCATTGATTTTCAAATATTCCTCTGGACTCCTTGAAATGTTCGCGTCACATATACAAGGTTAATGAAAACCTGTTCTCCCTGCGTGTCATAAACATGGAGATGAAGAAGATAATAGAGATGGTCCACATACTGGAAACTCCCAGCATCTGCAAATTTCCCCTGCTTCTGAAAAGAGCGATAAACGAAACGGGTTACCTAACTGGAGAGAGCACTCCAGCACTCACCGATCAGCAACGTAAAGAGATGGCTGTAAGGCGAGTTCCTGTTTGTATACACAGCAAGCATAGAAACCCAAGGTCATTTCCTGATATGGTTCTCCTACACATTGTAAACAGATAAAATGCAGATAAAGTCCGTATCATGAGTGGTCACATGGAAGTTTCTTCACAGGCAGTCATAAAATTGTCAGGTGTATCTGTTTGTGATCATTCCCAACCTGGCACCAGCATTGGGTGGCGCCCTCTGTCTTCCAGCTTCTGCACCTGCAAGTTGCCTTGCCCTCAGATTATTGTGACTTCTTATCCGTGTGTTCTGTAGCTGGGTTCAAAAGTCATGCTAAGTGGTCATCTTGTGTTAGTGTTTTTCAAACCAACACAAATCTGAGCATTATCTATACTGATATCATCCAAAAGATTGTCATTCAAATTAGAGACAGGTATTATGAGATCGAACTGCAATTGAACATTCCTAATAAGATAAACATTGTCCTTTAAGTTTTAAATTCTGGAACACCTTCACTTTCCCTCATCCCTACTAGAAACTGTTAGTCCATCCATCCAGCCATCCATTCATCTTTCTGAACTGTTGCTCCAGTGCAGGGACATGGTGAATCTGGAATCATTCTCAGGAAACTGTGGTGGAGCAAGGGAATGTACAGTAAGGGAGGAAGAATGGCAATACATTGTTCAAGTAATTTTATATTCTATGCTCTTTGGCCTTCACAAGGAGTAGTGAGCTTTAAAATGCAATACCAACATCTGGTTAGTGACTAAATTACATCCAGAGCAATAGAAATCAAATCTTCCAAGCTTCTGGGGTCAGCACTGAGAGAGATTATTAAGGTGGGATTGCCAGTGATATGCTCCATTCATACCCATTCATGTTACATTACACTCATGTAAACCAAGGAGAACCTACAGAATGGACAGACAATGTATGTTTGTCAGCAAGGGGCACATTTCTGCCTGTAGTACCTATCACCACCTCTAATATCCCAGATCATATTCTCTTAGTATTTCCTGTTTTGCTTTTTTATTACTCTCACCTAAGGGTTAGAGTGAAGTATTCTATAATAAAACTGCTCCATTATCAGTTATGAGAAAATCAGGTGCTGTGTTTTTTCACTCCTGTATTCCCACACACTTCATCACATGTCTTCATCTGACAGGCAGGTCTTTCAATGCCTCTATTAGTATAATACCTTTCTCACAGTTTTTGGGAAGCCCTACCCTTTGTTTAATGGCAAGATAGACAAAGTGAGAGCAAGATCGACCTTCGTTGGTCTCATGTGTGTAATCTCTTGAGGACAGGCAGTCTTTCGAAATGACATTACTGTATGGATGCCAATTCACCCAGAAATAAGTGTAGCTGGGAATAGCAATACGGATAATAACTCTGAGTAAAACACCACCCTGATCTTAAAGGCTTTGCCCTCAGCCTCCGCTGACTGCACACTGGGATCCAGAGCCGTGAATCACTGTTTAGTTCTGCTGTCCAGAGGGTCTCGTTCGGTGTGAGTCATCCTCATTAGGCGGCCAGTCCTGGAACATCTGCGCAGCTGTGAGCTCAACTCGTACTGCCTTAAATTAGGGGCTGTTTCTGCACGCATGACTGGAGTCACTCATGGGTGATGCTTTAGCAGGCACTCCTGAAATTCTGTTCATATCACGAGATTTGTGGGTGTAGGAGAAGGCGTGCTGTTAACCCAAGGCAGAGTAAAACTATCCGAGGCTGACAGTTGATGCATCAGAACGGATGTCATTCTGCCAAAGTGGCTTATCAATAAATCTGTTCAAGATGTTTTATTTGATGTAATACTATTTAAACACAATTTGGGCCACCAACAAATAAAGGACAAACAATGGAAAGACGTATATGCTACTTTTTACTATAAATGTGTGTGTGTGTGTGCGTGTGCGTTTATTTCTCTGCCTCACACTAGTGCCTGTGTATCTTTGTTAACCATATAACCATCAAGGAAGTCAAGCTGCATCACAGCTGATCTAAGGCACCCTTGCAGGAAAACCATGTCTTTTCAAATTTCAATGTGAGTAGATTGCCTTTTATAAATACTCTAGTCAGGTTATTGCCAATTTTTAGTAACAGGTAGCAAATGATGAGACGGATGTACATGAAATGTAAACTATCTATCTATCTATCTATCTATCTATCTATCCATCCATCCATCCATCCATCCATCCATCCATCCATCCCAAATTAACCCAACAGACCACTGCAACTAACAGGTGAGCACATGGTTTGACATGACCATTCCATTGATAGAATAGAAGCTTTATTTTCATTGCATACTAAATACACAATGAAACTAGAATGAGAGCTCAGAGCCGCTGCACACTCATATGCTGCCATCTTGATTGTTTCCCTCTTGGTTAAAGAAGAGTGAAATTCATCCATTGAAACAAAACACAAATAAATCCACGTCCTTTCCTATGACCAACGCAGCAATTTATTCTGTCCATCTCATTTAAGAATCAGGCCGTTGGTTCTGTAAATTGTCAGCTGTCATGTCACTGAATTTCTGATCAAACTGAAGCAGCTCCCTTCAATCATGGTAATTGTTTAATGCATCATAATGGACCAAAGCAAGCTGTCCAACCATTGTCTGTAGTAATCAAAGGAAATAAGTGGCTTGTTCTTTCCCGGGAAACAGGAGAGAAGTGAGCTATCTGGCCATGAATAACAAGCATCCCAGAAGTCTTCCGGGCAGGGAATTGTCTTGGGGTGATGGACATAATTTGCAAAAGGCAATGCCAAGCACGAAACAGAAGGGGGCAAATGTGTAGGATCTAGTGGATGAGAGACAAGCTGCGGACATCTGTAGGGATAATCTGCTGTCGATAGTGAAGGGGGGTGGGGGGGCATCACTGGGCAGAATGCGGCGGTAAAGTCGCCAGGCTACAGACTCCTCCCACGTTCTGCTGGATCTCAGAGTTTTTGTGTCCAAATCAAAATGAGCTTCACTGGCAGGACATGCAGATGGTCTCTGCCAAAAAATAAGGGAATCATGCGTAACAGAGGAATCCGTAAGGGAGGGACCCCCACCCAATTAGCCCCGCTTATTTGTATATAACCACCATCTCCCTGCATGTTAATGTTCCCTCCACACAAATGATCAATAAATATACTATTTTAAATTTGGCCTAAATTAATAAAAAAGAACAATTCATAATCAGTAACAATAATGATACAAAGTATTACACATGATGGGCAACTTTTAACGATAGTAATTCAATTTTCACTTACCCCATCCTGGTCTCCAAACCAGAGACGCCAAATCACCTAAACACAAGCTTTTGGGTGGAAACTGAAGTACTATGGAGAAAATATGCACACCTCAAAGGTGTAAGGCTACAATGCTACCCATCGAACTGCAGTACAGCCCGGGAGAATGCAGTCACATTCAGTAACGCTGCATCTCAGTGGTCTGAATGTTTTCTCTGGGATGTAAGCCTTAGGGAGCTGGATGCTGAGGGTAAATTTAGATCTATTGAGCAGCATTGGTTCCTTCAGCACAAGAAATCAAAGCTTCCTGAAGGTTGGGGTTTCAGATCAGTGCTTTTCTCTCTCTCTCTCTCGTTGATGTACACATTGACCTTGATGGGAAAATGATGCCCGTCCAAAATCCATTTTAGTCAAATCGAATCACACAGGGCCCAAGTCTCTGGGTTTAAAAAGCCATTCAAAGGCCTGGATGAAAGAGCTGAGTCTGTCAGTGTGCATGCAGGATTTAATGAATGAATCCAATGTAATCAAATAGGCAAAGAAAACATTTGACCAGAATCATCTCCCAGGCTGAATAATTCAGCTTTAATCAATTTGAAGAGGGCTCCATTTCGTGCCCTGGCTCATTAATAATTACCTTTCAGGACTGTACCTGTTTGCACAGAGCTTGATGGATTGTCTGCGTGAATTTCACAGGTAACCATATTCATGCTTGCATTTCACTGCGTCATTTCACATTCAACACGCCAGCTATTCTTCACTTTTTATAGCACCCATTAAAGGGTATAGTAAAAAAAAGAAACATTTGACTTGTATTAAATATTCATTCATATATGAAACATTTATCCAGGTTAATTTAGCAGTGATTAGCATTTTCAATCAGTCAGCTCAAATGGTGTAGCAATTATTTAGCATGCAAGAGGTAGTGGGATCAATACCTGCATTCTCCAAAGCACCAATTAGACGTATTTTTTTTTCTTTACTGCCTAGTACGCACTATTTATGGTTATTTATGATATGGGGATAACCAACTGTCTGAATAAATCTAGACACATTATTTATTGGTACTGTTTATTACTGTTTAAATGAGTGTCTTGTGCAACTGTGAACCTGTAGCTTCCTCTATGGTTACTTTCTTTCTGTCTGTCTGTCTATCTATGCATGCCATTTACAGTTTGAGCCCGACAGAGTTACACTATATATTTGCCTTTATTTATTTCACTGTAGGTGGAGGCGACATTAATTACTTAACAAAATATGCATCCTCCATGTTCAAGTCCACATTCTTCACAGTTAACGTGCTGCTCTACATAGTCGCTGACTTGCTCCTAGTCATGACAAACATTTTAAAGCCGCGTAAAGAATGCTTCACTGGGATTTTTATGAGTCTCTTCAGTAAGCAATTTCCAGGGGCGTTTTCCTTTTACGAGAAACCGCTGGGTTTCCACAGCTCCTTACGTAACCGGTAGCCCAGTCTTCCCCGGTGATAAAAGCAATAGCGATTTTTGGGGGCAAAGCTGACCTCTGTTCCCTGCCAGCTGGGCGAGAAGAGCCTCCACATCTGGCCATAACGATAAGTTACCGTGAACGGCACTGAACCGAACAGTGAGTAGCAAGTAACGTTAAGGACGCTCCTTAGATGGGAAAAATATCTGCTTTGCCAACAAACGCCATTTAAGAAGCTGCATTTCCGCGTGTATCCACGTAAACTGGATCCGCAGATGTTTACAATGCATAGATAGACAGACTGCACTGAACAGAGAGCCAAATTGCCAGTATCCCTCACACCTCAACAAGTGCAAGTAATAGAGATTTTAACAATGACCTTTGACCTCACTTTTACACGGCAGAAATGGACTCGATTGTTAATAATTTAACAAAAAAAGGTCAAATTTTAGGTTTCTTTACTGCAAATGAACATTTACTAAAAACATAAAGTGGATTTTAATTATCTAGAAAACTAAAACAATTTCTTGGACCCTTCAATGACATGTAGTAGCCTACAGGTCAGTCATTTAAAGAAAATACATTTAGAACATTTCGGATTTGCTGATTGGGTACAAAATCCTGAACTTGCTTTATTTTCCCATCGTAAAGTGGCTTGTTTGGACTTTTTTGTTATATCTGTAGTCCTGCTGAATCACTCTTTAATTATGATATCAGTGCATGTGACAGGGTTATAATTCTCCGGGGCTGAAAGTCCTCGTGTCCCTTTCGCGTGTTTACTTTCCTTACCGTAACAATAAGCCGTTTGATCGCCGGAACGTGGGGGGCGAGCTTTCCCTACAGCACTGGCTAATTTGCAGGGAAGATCGCGCATGGTTCTCCAGAAAATCCCTGCTGTTTAAAGGAGCCGGCGGGGCGGACTAATGGAGCCCTGCTAGATTTGTAGCAGATATTATCGGTAAGGAGTGTATTTTTGTCCGAGGATATGCTGCCAGCCCCTAATTGCTTTCCCTTTGTACGATGAGTATAAACTGGGGCCGTAATGAGGACATGTCAGCGACGTCCTGCGACTCCTGCTATCCTCGTCAGTTTATCACTGCGTTTATGTGGCTACATGTGTCCGTGCCACTGACACAGGCTGTGGACTACATCCCTATTTAGGTACAGGACTGGGTTTAAAAAAGCGAGAAAAATACGTGAATTCTAAGTTTTATTTGTCACGAACAAAGTTAAACTTAGCACGACATGATGTAGTGAAATACATAAATGAAAGATTGTGCTCACAGGAGAATAAGTATAACGACACAATTAAACATAAAACAATAATTATAAATATCCAGATTCTGCAATTGGCAGTATAGTAACAAGCGGTCGTGCAACAAGTCTAAAAAATAAGTATTTACACGTGTAAGCTGTAAGTGTCTGCTGAGTAGCCTGCTGGAACGTCGGTTGCGCAAGTCACAGACACTCCAAATTAAGGATCTGAACTGAATCCGAATGGAAGCAGCACATGGGCGCCAGCGTGTCCGTCTTGTCAACAGCATGTTACATTTCATTGCTAAATACCCTTTTATATTAAATAACTGAGAATGGTTAGTTAATGCAGTTAAAAAGTAATTGGTCAACATTCCGGGCTCTTCATTTTTTTTTATATATGACAAAAATGAAATAGTATCAGGTGTCGTACATACATATATATATATATAATAAACATGCATACTTGCTGCGTTCAATTGCATATACCCTGTGTGCAGGAGACAAATAAAACCCCTGTCTGCTCAGGTAGGCTAGGAAAATACCCACCACGGATTCCTTGGAGGTGTTGTAGCCACTGGCAACACAGCATGTGAGCCAGCCTGGGTCTCCCCCTGGCCAAGGGGGGAGATGGGAGACGTGATCCTCATGGTGCCCCGTGGTGGGTACCCCCCCCCCCCCCCCCCCCCCACCCCCGCAGACAGCCGCGGCCGCGCTCGCTACGCAGAGCGATGGGGCGGCGTCTGCCAGGCAGAGACCCGGGGCGGAGCGTGCGAGGCAGAGAGATGGGGCGGCGTGGGCGAGAGCGCGTGCC
>JABFDZ020000043.1:15674710-15696965 GCA_019775955.2 Pollimyrus isidori
TGACCACCATGTACCCATCCTCTGATGGCTACTTCCAGCAGGATAATGCACCATGTCACAAAACTCGAATCATTTCAGATTGGTTTCTTGAACATGACAATGAGTTCACTGTACTAAAATGGCCCACACAGTCACCAGATCTCAACTCAATAGAGCATCTTTGGGATGTGGTGGAACGGGAGCTTTGTGCCCTGGATGTGCATCCCACAATCTCCATCAACTGCAAGATGCTATCCTATCAATATGGGCCAACATTTCTAAAGAATGCTTACAGCACCATGTTGAATCAATTCCAGTAAAATTAAGGGAGTTCTGAAGGCTAAAGGGGGTCAAACACCGTATTAGTATGGTGTTCCTAATAATCCTTTAGGTGTAATATATATAGTAGATTGGTTCATATTTAGTTTTATAAACTAAATACGTTATAAAAACATAGTTGGCCTGTTTGTTATCATATGTGAATAACTTTACATTTAAATTGATTTGTAGATGTCATGATCGAATGCAAACACAGTTCCCTCAATTCTCATGTATAGATACTTATGTGGACACTTTGATTGCTGATTTCTTTTTCAGAACAAAAATTGCGTTTTATCTAAACAGCTCACAGATTACGTAAAGTTCTGAAACATTCGGGAAAATCAGATTTTCAACAAATTTTAGTGCCTAAATTGTATTACATCATTTGAAATTATGATAACCCTGTAATTTAGAAGTCTACTAAAAACAAAAATAACAATTGTAATCATACTTAATTAACAGACATGCTGCTCGCAACAACATAGGTGAACAGTTTTCGGTTATATTGTGAGTGAAACGCCAAATTTTTATACATACCCTCGGCCACCGTAGCCAGTCTTTGAAGAGGTGTGGCCATAAATCCATGGTGACGTCATTAGATACAGTAGGTCATCGGGTCTGTCTCTAGATCGGTTTAATCACTGACATTACACCATCACAAGTGGAACTGTAGATGAATATTATCACCCCAAATCGGCTGTTAAGGACAGAAACTAACCAAGGCGAACTGACGTTTAAACGCCGTAGATGTGGGAAACGCCCTCTGATATAACGGCACATGTGGCAGAATAACAGTTCTTATTCGTATGCTGTTCATAACCTGCTATACATGACCGGGTGGCCATTGTATGTCACTCGCCATCCATAAGAGGGTGCAAAACAGGAAAATAGAAGGATTGCATCTTTTGTCATAAATTTAATAAAAGCTTCTGTATAGAAAAAGTTTTATAACCGCATAATGAAAATTACTGAAAAACAGTGTTACAAGATAAAATGTAACAAAACTCTCTTATCACATGAGTAAGTACCTAGCTGCTGTATTTCTATTGTTGTTGTTATTTTGTAATTTTTACGTAATGCTAAAGCAATTCATACCCTAATTAATAATGAAATATAATATTCCTCCTTAATGAATCATTTCCTGACAGGCACACCTGTTGTAATGCAGCTGTTTTATGAGGCTTGTCACATATCTGGGGGGTGGCAGAGCGGTTAGCACTGTGACCTCTGGGTTTAAGTCTCTGCCAGGGATAGGCTCCAGATTGCCCAAGAACCTGAAAAGGATAAGTAGCTTCAGAGGATGGATACTTCTGTGTTTTGCATGGGGTCAGCCCACCACACAGGTGTAAATGACTGAACTATGATCTTTCAGGTTTTATTCAGTGTAGGAGGGACATTGTCCTTTATGTGGCATCTTAAAATAATGCGATACTGAATATTCTCACCTCCACATTTCAGGGTGGCATGCACTAGTCAAGGTTATCATTGACCCAGTGGAAATAGCATTATAGTTATTAGTGTGGATATTCTCATCACGACAGGCTAAGATTATCTGACGATTACTACATTAATGCATGTTTTGCTTTCAGAAGACGGTGCAGATGGTTTTAGTGACAGGCCATCTTTATGAAAATGCTGGTAAATATTATACTAGAGTCCAAGGTGGCAGCTTGCAACCTGCACACATCGCTCCGCTTCCTTTACCAAGGTGAACATCTCTGTGATGTTGTCATCCAGACAGAGCTTGGAGATGCTTGCAGAAGCTTCCCTATCTACTCGACAGTCCTGGCTGCAAGCAGTAGTTATTTCAGAGATGTTCTTCTCAGTGGGGACATTACAAGGGACCGGCCTCCAGATATAATCCTTGAAAACACCAACCCTGACGATTTTGCTGTTCCAAAGACAATGGGGGTCACTGGGGGTCCGGGTTGTGGAGAAAACAAGGACAGCCCAGGAGAAGGTGAGAAGGTTCCATCCATAGAGGCCCTTACACTGATCTTCACGTGTGGAAAAAGGCCCAGGAGATTTTCAGTCTGCACAGACCTTTGAGGATCACAGGGAGAGGAGACACAAGGCGGAGACATTGACCAGGAGCACCTCTGACCCATGTGACCCGATGGTCCTCATTCACTAGAACTTGTGCCTGGGGGGGGGCAAGGTGGACCCAGCTTGATGCAAGTCCTTCAGCCCTGGAAGTGGAATAATGAGTCACATCATGACACATGGTGGGCAAGTGCCTTATAAGACTAAAGGTTCTGTTCGCGTTTCTCTCAGAGGTCTTCCTGTCATACACATTTGTGCTGGCTTAGATTAGAATGGTAACTATCTTTCTGCTTTACCCCATCTTGCACTCTATTACATGTACAGACACAGCACTGGGTCTGCCAGTAAGCCTGGGTTTGTACTTTCTGGACCTGAACTTTCCACCTCTGGGTAAAATAGAATGCTGTCAGCAAGCAGGGATAGTATTTATGCGGCCATGTTCACTATATTGATGATGTTGCTTAGGTGTGGATGAAGAAGAATCCCTGTTGTGCTACCTAACAAACACATACTGCACCCTACAGCTGATCTACAGTAGCTGACATACTGGATCATATGTGAAGTCAGGTTACAGAATATGCGTACAATATACATATAATATGATCTGTAACGTTTCCATTCATACATATGAATGACTCCAGTTGAGTTTCTTTATCCAATAAAAAATTAAGATGCACATTCATGCTAGTAAGAGTAACAGTAAAACCGAGGCCTATATTAAACTATATTTGTGAGGATTAACCCATACATTATTTTGGCAAATGAAAGTGGAAAACAACGATCCGTTCAAGGTGGGATAATCTAATTATTGTTTGGTGGCTCATAAGCCAACCTGCACTGTGCTTTGAATTCACATTCCCTGATTATCCCATTGTGACCTGCCAAGCCACAATGGCCAGTCACAGAAAGCAGCACTACATTTCTACATTGCTGGCATGATACACTAATACACTATCAGTATTTTAACTTGTATCTTGTTTTTTATACAGAGGGTCCCACCTGACTGGGAGGCTAAATGGACCCACAAAACTATCCCATTATGCACCAGAACATGATGGATTTTCACTCCAGGTGGAACGTGAAGAAAAGGGCAAACATTACAAAAACGCCAAACCTCTGACAGTAAATTGTACAAGGAACACCACAGGGAAGCATGACAGTCCATTTGCAAAGGAAGGAGACAGCGATGAAGGGAGCAGAGAGAACAGGGAGCGGGGGCCGGTGTGGGGGCAGGTTTATTGACATAGTACCCCCCCCCCCCACACCTACTCAGATGTTTCAAAAACAAAATAAACGGCTTGCAAGTACAGGCAGAAGATCATAACCAGCTCACTGGTTAGCAGAATAAGTTGCTTTACCGTCTCCTAAGTACATAATGCGTTTATTTAATATGTAGTATAGCGACTCTTAGTGGCCAAAGACAAGTATGTGGTCTGAGTGGTGGTAAACACCGCAACTGGCAGCAAGGCAGTCCAGTGCAGTAGGATTTAGGGCCCCACTGGAAGGCCCAAAGGTGGTATGATTTGAGCCAGCAACCTTCTGGACTCAGGGACAAACTCATAGCTTGCAGAGTCACACACTTCTCTGCGTTTTCTGTTTCAACATTGTAAAGATGCTAATCAGTTATAAAGCTGTAAATGTAATGCTTCCATTTTTTGATTCATTATTTTGTTTAGCTTGTTTATAATTGCCAAAGGCGGTATGAATGAATTAGGGTGGCATGCGCTCACTGGGTTAAAGATCTGAGGTGGTGTCAGTAAGGCTGCCTTGCACAAAAGCATCTGCTAATATGTAAAATGTAAATGTAATTTTTTGAGAATAGAGTCCTTCTGTTCTATTTTTACTGTCTTCAATTTATTTGCAATTGTCGTCATCAGAGTTTTTCTTCTCTGGCCAAAGGCGAGCGACTGTTCATGTGCCACGTGTGTGAGAAGAGCTTCGCTTCGTAGATGTACTTAAAGATGCACGAGGTCTGCTTCCTGGGGGTGAATCTGTTCACGTGTGACACCTGCAGGAAGACCTTCGGGTGTCCTACTTCCAGAGGTGCTCATTCTGTCCCCAGTAATAATCATCTGCAGTTCCTGAGCTGACAATTTAATCCGCATAGGTGTACAGAAATACTAATTTGTACATCTGGATGTTTACAGGAGACCTAAAGATTATGCACCTTTCTCTAGAACCCTGTTGGAATCTCTGGTTGTAATTTAAAGTGCGTATAAACAAGTAATCAATTATCAATTTGAACAGAAGCATTAGCTGTGTAATTCCACATAAAAAATCCTTTTTAGTTTCAGTTACAACAATATTTCTAAAAATTGATCTTTATTAAATAAATATATAAATAAATAAATAGTGATGAATGACATCCAGAAATCATTAGAGACACATTCAAAATGTGACTATTTCATGTAAGTCCACAGCATAAAAGGAAGGCAGAAAAACCCCTGATTCATTGCTTTATTTTTTAGATACTAGGCCATACTTATGTGAGCAGTGTGGGAAGTCATTCACTCAACAGGGGGCGCTGAGGAGACACCAAAGGATGCACACTGGTGAGAAGCCCTTTAAATGTAAAGCCTGTGAGAGGCCATAAACAGGCATGTCCGCTCTTAGGCGACATGTGGCAGTAAGAATGGACAGAAATATCAATCACGTGCCACTTTTCTTTTTCTCCTCAGTAAACATCAGTAAATGCTTTTCGACATCTCTTCAGGTCCATGACAAAAAGGCATAGTCATAGTGGCGAACTTATGTTAAAATAAACACGACTGGTTTAAGATCGAGATTCTTTAAGTCGACCGAATGAATAAACAGCTGAAATGTGTATTTGTTCTGGAGCAAAAGGGTATGGCGTTCATCGCAAATCTGCACAAAGCTTATATCTCTGAAAATCAAAGATCAGCTGTTTTAAACCATTTTCTAAAATTAAACTGACATCACTTCAATGACTGAGATTTAGTATTTGTATTTGTGCCCATCTTATTCATGTTCACCCCTATTTGTGTAGCTTTCCTCCAGTTTGTGTCTCTGATTTGGTCCAGGGTGTCCCAACTCCCCACGGTCCTGTCATAGATATGCACTTCTGGAATATGTAAATGAAAAATAAACAGAGCAATTCATTTTCAGTGAAAGTATCATTTTGTATGTTGAATTCAAATGTATTACGCAGTGCACCTTAAATGTAAAAAAAGTTGTGTTTTTGACAGCAGAGAGAAAACATTTTTATACCAGACCAAAATTCATTTACAGCAAAGAATTTAATATGATATCCCGTACTGACGTATAGTTAATTGTATAGCAACACATATCCGCCAATTGTTGTTTTGGGTAATTATATTTTTTAAAATATTACATTTCATTCACTGAAACGTAAACATGCCATTTTATGCATACATCTCATTTTAAAGTACTCTCCATTTCATACTGCATTATGTTTGACAATTTCTGCAAAGAAGTCTCTGATGATGATTAATACTATTGCTATGATTTTATATAGCTTTAATGCTGAAATGTAACGTACAGTATAGCTTAATCACTATAATGTATATATGTATTTAATAATAATCAGTGGAAATGAACAGTGCGGCCACTTTTTGCATTACTGAAATGGCGGAGCTGTGATCTGCAGCGTCGTTCCCCCCGCTCAACATGGCCGCCGCCTGCGCACGGAGGAGCGTTGGGTGCAATTTCTACAGGAAATACTTTCCGGGGCTGGAACCCTGCGCATTTGTCAAGGCCGCCATTTTACCAACCTTACGGTAAGGAGCGCTAAACGGGGGCGATGTGTGTACTTTTTCCCCATCTTTCTTTCTCCCCCCACTGTGTTGCTGTGCATTGAGTTACATTGAGATGTTTTTTTTCCCCAAATTGTGCTCAAATTGGCGTTAGCAGCCTTAGCCGGGCGGCTAACAGCCGCTTACAATTTTACCGTTCTTACAAAAACCCCAAACATTATAACAGCTCGATAGTTCTTTCAAACATTTCATTCTTTTTCTTTTAATTGTTTTAAATGTTAACAGCCAGTTAACGACAGGTAAACGCGCAGTCAACATAGTCGTCGCGTTGTTTAATCAGACGTTGTCAGCCGGCTAACTAGCTGCCCGAAAGGCTTATAGCCCGCATGCTAGGTGGCTAACTAGCCAAGCGAAGGCTGATAAACCGCATGCTAGCTGGCTGTCCATCCAGGGTCTGATTAACGCACTGCCTGCTGATCGGCTCCTCTGCTTGTCAGTCTGGTTGCCCGTTATTTGTCCTGACAAACTTGCGTTTTACCCACTTAGCTGCTTTAATGGGTGACGGCTCCCCTGGCTAGCGTTAGCTGGCTGTTAAAGCTGCAGATGATGCAGTACCAAATATGAACGAATATAGAATCACGTACATATCGTCTGGGGGACCTTATTTTCTATGATCCATACCCCTGAGAAATGCAATATTTAAAATATACCAAATTTTCCTTTGCGTTGTATGTGGCCGACATGGAATTATATTAAACAATTACCAGTACAAGCAACTGTAAAAACCGGGAATGTTATTGGGAGACATTTATGATGGAATGTTTTTCTCCCCCCTCCCTTTCCAGCAGAATTGAGAAATCATGAGTGACTTTTCTCTTCAGCTGGTTTCTGAGGGGTATCATGAGAATTTGCTAAGGCAGATGTGTCAGTTGAGGACCATGGGACATCTCTGTGATATCACAGTTCACATAGACTCTGGTGGCCAGATGGAGACATTCAAGGCTCACAGAGTGGTATTAGCTGCATCCAGTGGTTACTTCCGAAGCCTTTTGCTAGAAAAGGATCCACCCAGCGAAATCTGTTTAGACAATCTCTCAGCTAATGATTTTGCCAGCTTTTTGGAGTTTGTCTACACTGCCAATTTAGAGTTTGTAAAAGACAGGACTTACAGCATTTTGGAAATGGCCAAGGCGCTACAGTGTCAGGACCTTGTGGAAGTTTGTAGTGGGGTCAACACAATTATGGTCTCTGAAACAGACAGTGTTGCATCCAAAACAGATCCTATAGCACACGATGGCAAAACCACAGCAAACACCCAGAGTAATGTAGCGGCAAGTTTGCAGTTAGAAGAACCTGTTTCAGATAAAGCTACCTCAGAGGAACTTAGTGTGGTTGAAAAGCCCGATTCTCCAAACAGGACAGTGAAGAACAAAGAGATAAACCCTGAAGTGCAGGGCAGGAGGTTGAGTAACAGATTAGCGGGCCGAAAAGTATGCGTAAATCCTCCCAAGAGAAAGTACGGGAGGCGGCTGAAGGAGCAGCACAAAGCACGGCAGGGGTCAGGGAAAACGCAGAGCGAGAGGGCGCCGCAGGAGCCGCGGCTCGGGGCCGCGGCTGACGGGGAGAAGAGGCTCGGGGCCGACAGGCAGGCGTCTGATGAATTGCCTGATCTGAGCGACACTGACGAGCTGGAAGCGGCAGAAGACGATCCCAACGACCTGGACTTCCAGAGCAATGAGGGTGAGGGTGAGGAGGGCAACAAGGGGAAGAAGAGGAAGCGGAGCGTCCAGTTCCGCTGCGAGAAGTGCCAGCGCTCGTTTCACTACGGGAAGAGCTACCTGAAGCACTTGATGGTGAGCCACGGCGACCTGCCTGAGGTGACGTACCGCTGCAGCACCTGCCAGCAGACCTTCGCCAACCGCTGCAACCTCAAGATCCATGAGCGGCACGTGCACAGCGACGAGCGCCTCTTCCCCTGCGACGTCTGCGGCAAGGCCTTCAAGCGCAAGAAGGACGTCAAGAGGCACACGCGGCAGGTGCATGAGGGCGGCGCCGACCGCCATTTCTGCCCCGTCTGTGGCAAAGCCCTCAGCTCCAAGACGGCCCTGGTGCTGCACGAGAGGACCCACACCGGCGACCGGCCGTACCAGTGCGGCGACTGCGGGGCAAAGTTTTCGCAGAGCTCAGCGCTGAAGACCCACCGCAGGTTTGTCACTGTTTCGGTTGGAGGGAGGATAATGGGTATCTGAAGACTACATTAAACGCTTGTGCTAGCTTGCTATTTGTGCTAACTTGCAATTTTTGTCAAACAGGACGCACACGGGCGAGAAGCCTTTCTCCTGCGATCAGTGTGATGCTAGGTTCACCCAGAACCACATGCTGGCCTATCACAAGCGATGCCACACAGGTATGGGGCTGGCCAGCCAATCAAATGTACCAGATGAGTATGTATAATATCCGTGGTGTATTTTGACACCTTCTGTTAACATCCATATCATTTAACAATCTTTTTAGTCATTTATTTATATATTGTTTGGCTTCGACCAATCAGGCGAGAAACCCTACATGTGTGAGAGCTGTGGGAAAAGCTTTGCATCCAAGGAGTATTTGAAACACCACGCCAGGATCCACTCGGGGTCTAAGCCGTACAAATGCGAGATCTGCGAGCGGGCATTCGCGCAGAGGAACTCTCTGCACCAGCACATGAAGACACACACAGGTAATGTGTAGAGCGCCGGCCGCCGTGTCGGGCCCTGTCGGAGTGACGCGACACCCTGACCCCTACGCTGTGTCGGGCCCTATCGGAGTGACGCGACACCCTGACCCCTATGCCGTGTCGGGCCCTATCGGAGTGACGCGACACCCTGACCCCTACGCCGTGTCGGGCCCTATCGGAGTGACGCGACACCCTGACCCCTACGCCGTGTCGGGCCCTGTCGGAGTGACGCGACACCCTGACCCCTATGCCGTGTCGGGCCCTGTCGGAGTGACGAGACACCCTGACCCCTATGCCATGTCGTCCCTGTGCCAGGCGAGCGGCCGTACAGCTGCAATGAGTGCGGCAAGCAGTTCACACAGCTGAACGCCCTGCAGCGGCACAACCGCATCCACACCGGGGAGAAGCCCTACATGTGCGTGCTCTGCAACCGCACTTTCACGGACAAATCCACCGTCCGGAGGCACACCATGGTGAGCAGTGGGCCGGAGGGGGGGGAGAGATCAGGTGGTCACGTGACCTAAGGAACATTCTGTCCTTTAACAGACTATTTAGGAACCTAAACGTTTACACTTTGGATTTGCAGTACACGTCTGCTTGTTTATGTATGACCTGATATATCGTTATGGCTGTAGCTAAAAGTGGTTTCACCTTTACATTACATTTACACCAGTTGTGCAGATGCTTTTGTCCAGAGTGATGTACAGGAGAGAGAATTTTGGGGTCAGAGAGCAGGGTCAGTCAGCGTCCCCGGGGCAGGGGTTAAGGGCGTTGCTCCTGGCCCAGTGGTGATGCTTTCTCTCTGCCAGCTAGGGGATTGAATCCCATGACCTTGTGGACATGGGCGCAGATCCCTAATCTGCTGAGTTTTGCTAGTTAAAAATGATCTCTAGTGTATTTTACAGTGTTGATTAAAATATCAGTTTGTACCTAAACCAGGTCCATATTTAAGCAAATATTTAAGTCATATCAACCAGCTAGCTGGGCTGTCGTCCACAGACTCATGACAAGGACATTCCGTGGAAGAACTACCTGGTGGTGCTGAAAGGAAACGTGGAGAGCGGCCCAAAGAGGGTAAAGCAGGATGGCACCGAGGAGAAGGAGGACGAGAACGGGCTGGAGGGAGCCGGGAAGGGTGTGAAGGCCGAGGAGACGGCCGCGGTCCAGCCCGAGTCTGTCACCATCTCGGGGGACTGGAGCACAGCCGCTCATGGCGCCATCGCCCTGGTGAGCCACACGGCGCTGGGCGGCTTCGCCGTCATCCAGACCGACGTGCAGGCGAGCCAGCTGCAGTCAGCAGGGGGCGCCGACCCGCTGCCTCTCCCAGTCACCGTCTCCATCCCCCTGCCCATGTCGCTCTCCGTCCCCGTCTCGGTGCCCCTGTCGGCGTGCGTCACGGTGCAGTCCTCGGAGCTGGACCCCGAGGCCGACCCGGAGCAGGCGTCTGAGATCGCCGCGGTCGGACACCTCGGGGTGACCGAGGACGTGCCTGTAGAAACTATGAGCGTGGAGATGGAGGTCACTTCCGAGGGCGTGTCCGACACGGCCATATAGGGCTAAACTCCGCTGTCCTTATTTAGAGAATGAATGTGATCTAGTTCCACTGTAGCTGTTGTAATGGAATAGATCTGAGCTATCAGAAGGTTTTGTCTAAAAATACATTAAATGCATATAATCTGCCCATACATCATTTTGAACTAAATAATGATATATTTAGCAGTTCTGTAAATAATCTCAGTGCCTGGTTCTGTTCGTTTTAGTTCTATAGCACTGAACACTTCCATTGCTGAAGAATGATGTGGCATCTTGTCCCTTTTTGTAGCATTTAAATGTTTATGTTTGACATTTCAAAGCATTGACACATTCTCATACTGAGGGCTGTTTACACCTATTGTAATCCGCACTTAATGTATATTATGCATTACTGATCAGATGCTGTACAGTGCTCTTTGAGCTACATTAAGTATTTCAGTATGTAGACTTCTTAGTTACAGACAGCTGGAGAAAATACTGTTTTTTACGTTAGGTTCGGCCTGTCCTTTTACCTTAACACGGTAAAGGTTCTGTTGTCCCCTAGTGCAGTTTTTAGACGTGTGATAGATTCTCTAAGTCACGCTTTCATGGGTGAACGTGTGTGCGTCTCGCTGTAACCGCTGTCCTTTCAGTCGAAAGATGTATCGGAGATCAGAAATTCCTCGCATGGTTCCTCGCCTGGAATGGTTAAGATGGTAAATGCAAACCCAACGTGGCACAACCTGTCATGCAGATACAATTTCATTACCATCATTCCTCATCTCCATTCCTGCAGTATGTACCCAACAACATATGACCTCTGCTTTGTCAGATGCAGGTTATGTGCTGGTACACTAAGAAATAGCTTTTTAATGTACTACATTTGTGTATTAGGATGAATATAACACAACTGTCTGTACTTGGGTGCGACATACCAAATGTAAAAGTACAACTGCAGTGTCATTTGGCGTTTAAGGAGAATAAAGTTCAGCGTTGAATTAAGGGCAGCTGTTCATGTACTTTGTGGCGTCGACAGAACTGCAGAGAGATTAAACCTTGGGTTTTAGCAATTGGTATGCCCTGTATGGCACATGTTACTGGCATGATCTTGTAGGACAGGAACATACAGAATCCCGCAGGCTTGCAGTCCAGGAGTCCAGCTGTCAGCCTAACTAGCCTTTGCTACATATATGAAGCGGCAGCTGCTGCACACAGACAAAATGGGTTTAAAAAGAGATGGGACAAAAATCGAAGACCCATGAAAGGCAGACCAGCTCAGAGACCCTCCTTTATTATTGTACATTAGCAGAAACTGAAATACGATAATACATACAGTAGGAAGTGGAAAGACTCACGGGTCACTTTCTCTTTTTATTTTTGGTTGTTAAAAACCGGGTTACGCGTCACAATACCTTAACACTAATTACATGTGATGACATGCTCGTATGCGGGATCCTGGGGATAGCTAGTTCACCTCTAACAAGTAGATACTCACAACACGGACATTAAGCACACTGAGACGTTACACAAGACATAAAAGTGCCATTGTACCAGAGGGGACCGGATGCGTCTCTCTCAGTTAACCGTGCAAAAAATTACAAAAAGAAACGAATCCATCCACAGGCCGCTCAGCGTAGGTATAGTACTAGCAGTGATGGGGAAACAGTCAGAAGTATTTGGAGGGTGGTGGTGAAGAGGACCATAAACCCAGGAAGCAAAGGGAAAACTTAAAAAAAAAGTTTTGCTACCTCTTACAGCCCCAGGATTCTTAGCATCTCCCATGACCTGAACAGAGCATCACGATCATGTAACAATGATTTCTGAGCCTAAAGCAGACACCCTGCCCTTAAACTGTCAATAAACAAACATTTAATTTCTCTATTTCATTGCACAACTACATCTGTGCTAAGTTGTGGGTATCTGTGACCAGATGAAACTTAGATTATACTCTTTACTGCGACAAAACGCAGTATTTAATACTTTGTTGCACCTTCTGGTGACCATATCTCTGCGTTTATCCTTTTGCTGCAGAGCCAGATAATGCTTTTAAAATAAATTATAAAGGGGTCTAACTAGTTCCTCAGAGGTTCCTGCCTGGAAAGCCAGATGGCCTTAGCACTTTAGCATCTTGCGTCAGACTCTATGCATCTGAACGGTGTAACCACAGGAAACAAACAGCAATGAGAAGAAATGAACACTGCTTTAAAAAAAAAACAAACAAACTCGGAAGTGATTATTTAAATATTTCAAAATAGACTGAATTTCCACTCCATCTAAATAATTACAGCTGTACAATAAGCAAGACCTTCACTAGTAACCAGGTAAGAGTCTAAATGTGGAAACGCCATTTTTTTTTTTTCAGTGTTCTGGAATGTTCTGGGCTGCTTAACGTTGCGGAAATTGCACTCGGAATTGCCACCAAAGAGCCACGACGTTCAGCCGCATTCTGCGGGAAGAGAGAAGACGACCTGGGGGGGGTATAAACCGGACAAATCTGCAGTGATAGTCATACGGATACATGGGTCGCATTCGGGAGGGGGGGGGGGGATGGAGACCCTAAAGCAGACCTTAGAACACAAACGTAGAGAAACGTGGGATCCCTGACTTCACTTCAGATCCCCTGCATCACCCTGGATAGTCTTCTTAATGCGTAAAAGCATGGTGGTCAGCCACTGGTCCAGGCGAGAGATGGAGTCAAACTCCTTAACCTTAACAAGAAGGCACGAAGCACATGAGGCCAGCGCACACAACAAAAACCTATCTGTAAATGTGCTTACCAAGACTGGCTGACGGCACGAACGATTTAACTTGGAGATAACTTACTGCTTCAGTAAAAGCCTCACTGTTCTGTTCCTCATGAGCTTCTAGAAGTTTCTGTAGAGAGATCACAAGGATTCTGGATAAGCCAGTTAGATATACATAAAGTGCTATATATATATATAAAAAAAACATTATGCATCTCTCAACTGCTCAGAAAGTGCAGGGTGGTTTCTCAGTTGCTCTCAGATTCCCAAAAAGGTTCCTTAAGGGCCCAAGAGGTAAAAGCAGATGCACTCTTATTTTTGTTTGCCTGGTATATTATCCAATGGCAGTTAAAATATGTAGTCTGAACTACACAGATGGGGAACATCCAGATAGTCCTCTTTTGGCTTCCTGGCTTTGGACTGAACCACAGCCTTGCTTGTATATTGCAATGCAGACGAGCTCGTAGTTTCACAACAACAAATTTCTAAAAAATCAATACTCGTATCATGATTCAGAAAATAGCATCTCAATCCAGAGCATAATTTATTTAGTCTCACAGGACTAAGTTTAAAGGAAATACTGATTATATTATTTCCATAACATGACCAACATAACATAATGACACTTGGCTTTTCCTAAATTGCAAAGATCTGAAGATTTCATGCATTGCCACTGATTAGCCCCTCAATAGACGGTGCAGTGCTTTAAATTATCCCTAATGAAATTTCCTGTAAAACACACAAAAAAACACATCCTGCATTGACACACTCTCCCCAAATAATAACTAGTGTTAGTCCAAAAGTGTTCACAAGAAAAGCAAAGAACATCCATCAACATGATGCCAAATGATCATTCACTTTAGGAAGTGATGAATTTCCTGAGGCCTCCCAACCATCACTGTCAGGGGGCTCCGCTCTTTCCGCAAGATCCTTCCTTTTCCTCTAGTGCTGGTTCCTAACCCCCACCTGAGTTTCCTGCCGCTGTCATTCCTCGGACCCCCCTCCCTTTTTCATAAATAAAATGCTTTTCATTATATGTCATGCAACATGACAATTTTTATTTGCGATATTCAACTAACAGAAAGAAGGTGGAATATTAAGTTCATTTAACATTAAAAGCACTGAAATAAAAACTACCAATCTAATGTGCAATATTTACGCTACGTGTTGCATCTAAAAACTTATACTCGTTCTCCTGTAATTAAGATGAATACGGTTTATTGCACAGGACTTATTAAGCAGTGAGTCTGATCCACTTATGATCAAAGTCTGCTTTTATTTCAGACGGTCCCCTGTAATTAACGTACCTTCAACAACTTGCACTCTCTGGAGTCAGAAAATGCTGGAAACATTTCCTCATATTTCTCCACAGCAAGCTAAAATACATAAATAAATAAAATAAACGACAAAGGAAAGTGACAAGATGAGTCATTTTACACCACATTCCCGCGCAGGCCTTTTGATGTGCTACCCACTAACTTACAGTACAGGGACATTTGTAGATGTAACTGGTGCAGCTTCTTAAGCTTTGCGTCACTAATGAAGTTCAGAAAGACTCCTGACCGCGCACGCACACACACACACACACACACGGGCACGAAGATGCACCTGAACACATACTGACCTTCGCATTTAATTCGTCGACAATAAAATGGCACAATGCAGCCTTGAAGAAATACTCTTTTGCACTGTATTTCAGTAGAGGGTTATCCATAGTGTTGGTTCCAACCTAAAAAAGGTTCATATTATATATATGTATCCACGAACACACACACTTTAACATCGAGCCACCAAAGTGTCTCTCTGCAGTATTTTTAGCCACAACCTAAAGCGGCTCTTTCTGGTAATGAATGCAGAGGGACATTTTACTGGAGAGGTTCAGGTTAAGCTTCTCACTCTCTGCACTGCACCCGGACCCCCTCCTGGGACTTATGACTCAGCAGTCCGTTCCCTTAATTGCCATGCCACCTGCTGCCCGTAGAGCGGAATGACACAGCCGCCCACCTGCTCGTAGATCTCAATGGCCTTCGGGTACTGCTCCAGCTGGGCACTGTACGATGCCACCTTCAGCAGACACTTGTTCGCAGAGCTTCCGTGAAGATGAGGAAACAGAAGCAAGCTACGGTCAGACCGGGGCGTCAGTTCTAATCCACTAACACCTCCAGAACATCCTCCTCAGTGACGTCACAGTTCACATCAAACTGTGCTTTGGGTCACATTAATCACAAACACAAGCATTTACATTAAAAAAAAATAGCTTAGTAGACATTTTTACACGAAGCTACGTACAACTGAAAAAGCAGGTCAGTCAGTCCCTGGATCAGTTGTGGGTTAAGGCCCCCCCCGACAAGCTTCCGATAACCTGCAGCGTCACATGTTTGCACTGTGGTGTATTTTACCTGTTAGATTCCTCGCCTTTGTAATAATCTGCTGCCTGTTCATAGTGGGCAATCGCCTGGGGGGGGGGGAGTAGAAGCAAACGACTTATTAATAAAATTAACATTCAATTAAGTAGACGTGAATCTACCACACGCACAAAGTAGGCACGGCTTAGAGAACTCCAGGTCATCCAGTGACAGGACGCTGGTGAGGCATGTCCACCAAGGCTGACGGCCCACGTGCGAATATACCTTCTCAATGTCCACCAGTTCAGACTCGTAGACCTCTGCAATCGTGATGTGGTGCTTCGCGGCGATTGTGAACCGTCCCTGAGGGGCAAGGAAGGGGGAGTTGACTGACGAGTAAGAAATTCAATTCCAAGTGATGGAAAGGACACTACAAGGAGCCACGCCTGCGCTCTGATGTCCGCATGATGAATACTGACACAAGGTGCTATGAAGCTAAAGGGAGGAATATGACCTTTGTCACCATGGAAACGGCCTGACCCATTATTTATGATACATTGTCACTCAAACCATTATGACAAAAATTTAAATTTAACTTTTACTAATAGACAATATATTGTCCCTTATTCTCAACACATTCATCAGCTCTGCACTTGAAACTTACTTCATGCATCTGCCAAGCATCTAACAAAAAAATGTCATTACCCAAGGCCTACGAGGCTCCCTACACCCTGCAACATGCTGTCGGTCTCTGGGGATCTTACCATATCTGTGTAAATATCGATGGCTGCGTTTAAGCAGTTGATAGCCTCTATTGAGCGCATGAAGGAAAGGAAGACAGGATAAAGGGTTTGGGGATTAGATAAACTGACAGAAAAGGCAAACAGCAACTCTCAGCCACTTTATCACCTACTGGACTGGTTACTCGCAAAAACAAACGTTTCTGGCAGATCCTTTTTCCAGCATGGGGGATAAAATGACCATCATTCATGGCTGTCACCTTCTGTTTCAAGAGCCAGGATCAAACTTGACAAAGGCAACTTAAGACATTGATGGACACTTAAGAGCAGGCATCAGGTCCATCACTCTAAGCAACTGATGTGTTTATCCAGTACCGCGCCGCAGGGCGCTGGGATCTGATCCCAGACAGCATGAGGCACAAGGCTGAGGTAGATCCTGGATGGGACACCAGCCATTCGCATCACACTCACACACTCATTAAAGGACCTTAGGAGGAGGCTGAAATTAGCGCGACTCCATGCCTTTGGTCTGTATAAGGAAATTAGTGCAAAATCCGGAGAAGCGGCAAATTCCACACGCACAGAAAACTGCCGGGATGGAACTCCCCATTCCTGGAGGTCTGAGACCTCATTTTTGCCCACTGATGCCAGCAGTACCAGCAGTGAAAATGGCATAACCTTACACTTTGGAGACCACGGTCTCTGGAGCCTGATGCAGCTCAACGTCTGTGTTTACACAGGTGGGGTAAACTATCTGTTCAGAGGAGATTTATTTTCCGTCGGACGGCAGACAGAGGAATTCTACACCAGACTGTAGAGTATGTCCTTCATCACTATATCACCGATGGCCAATTCCACAAATAAACAATGACCAATCATAAATATTTACTACTATCAAAAGCACTGGAACATTTGAGTTATGAGAGAAAAGATAAGTTTGATTATCGTGGATGCTCACCTAAACACTGTAAAGACATTACATAAAAATACTAAAATAAATCACTAGGCTTATTTAGGCTTTACTGCTGGTCTATGGTCTCTGGCGCTGAATCATGAGAATCTAGCAGCAATGTAGAATGCTTAAGATGTAAAACAGCTGCTTCTCCAAATGTATATTCAAGCTCAGTAAGGAGTTAGAGTTCCATTAATTACGCTGGGAAATTGGTCATACGCGCGCTGACCGCCCAAAAACCAAACACCCGCAGACTGTACCAGCATTTCCTAGCAAAGGCGAGCAGTGAAGCTTTCAGCCGGCAAGATAAGGTGATCGGTGGGATTTGCCAGGCGCCAGGACCGGAGTCGCAACAGCTACACTCTGTGGACCAGAGACGTCAACATCGATTTAAATTGGACGGCAACTTCAGTCATTCATTTAAAACATAAAGGGAAGCACTTGGGGTGGGGGGGGCAATATACTTGTTTTGCTTTTTTACCCCAGAAAAAGCACATTTTGTAGTGGTACAAAACCTCAATAAAAATGATGCTGAGACATTCAAATAGAGCCAAAAACTGTCCGGTTTTCAGTTCCCCAGACTGCCTGCAAACTCGCAGTTTGTGATGTGCATCTCTCCCAGGATCCAGCCCCCCACAGCGCACAGCCCTCCCCGACAGGCTCCGGCTAGGCGGCTGGGCCCCTGGCAGGCTGGGACCCCCCCCCCCGGCACGCTCACCCTGGGGATCGGCCTTCTTGTAGGCATTGCCGGCGTCCACAAAGCTGGTGGCGGAGTCGTGCTTGTTCTGCAGCTGCATGTGGAGCCTGGCGGCCTGACAGAAGGCGTTCCCTGCAGCTGCAGAGGGGAACAGACAGCAGAGGGCGCACGCCTGTCACCGCGCTGGCCCCGCCGGGCCCCCCCCCCCCGCCAAACGGTGCCCCCTCCCAGCTCCACCAGGCGACATACCATTCCAGTTCTTGGCCATCTTGAACATGTTGGCCGCCCTGGCGTACATGTCACAGGCTTCCTCCACTTTGTGGTTCCCACTGCAAGACAAAGGCAGGAGATGGGGGTGGAGTCCGCCGGGGAAACGTGGTGGTGTGGGAGCCGCGGGACTCTGACAGCCACTTTGCATCCTGCTGCATAAGCATCAGCTACGTTACATTCTGTTTATTTAACAGAAGCTTTCATACGAAGCGGCAAGCAATTCTGAGAAATCAGGATCAGACAGTCCCTTGAGCAGCTGTGGGCTAAGGGCCTTCCTCCAGGGCCCAGCCGTGACGTCACACTGCTGATCCTGGGATTTGAACCAGCGAACTTCTGATCCAAGAATTCTAACCCGCTGAGACACCCACCAACCCAAGCCACTTCAACTAAAAGAATCAGCTACGCAAGTACTTGTAAAACTGGCACTTTTCAAGAAAACCTGAGTTAATCAATAAATCCATCTTCCAGAACTCCCTTCTAAACTCTGATTTTACTGCAGGCGTCTCCAACCACAATTGCAGACTATTTGGTACACAAACCGGATTAAGAGTTCAGGGTGATGTTCACGCTGACCTGAAAGCTGCATCCTGCTTCACACCAGGGGACAAACGCCACCCCGGGGAACCACACACTCTCCTCACATCCTCACTTAGCCTACTTAGTGCCCTGGAGGCCTTATCGTCCAGGGAAATTCAACCTGAAAATGATGAAAAGCGTGGACGGTTTCCGTTAAAGGCTCCCTGATGCTCTCCATTCACTTTAGACTGAGCACGTCAAACAAACTGCTCTGGTCACCTGACATGGGAAAGGGCCATTTATTAAATGGCCCGTACAAACATATGACCATATCTGATTTACAAAGCAACAGCCCGGGGGTCTTGCAGAGCCAAGACCACATTTACCTCTCAGTTCCATGTAAATCTCTGATCACGTGAAAATGATGATATATCTTTTATTTAACTGGCACTTTTATCTAAAGTGACATGCATTTTTGAGAAAGCAGGGTAATTCAGTCCCAGGAGCAATTTAGAGTTTTAAAGACCTTGGTACAGAGTCCAACAATAAAATTACTCTGCTGACCCTGGGATTTGAACTGGTCACCTTCTGATTGAGGCACAGCATCCGAACCCACAGAGCCACGCACTGCCAGTTTACTTGTAGGCCAAAGGCTAAAATCGAGCTTTTACATAATAAGGCTGACATTCCACATTTAACCAAAACATATATCCAAAAAAAACACACCTGCCCAAGACCTCTCACATCCGCCGTCTCCCCCGGGGGCAGGTGGGCGTACACTGTAAACTCCGCCCAGTCCTGCTGATTTCTGGCACATGCAACTACCCCATTCCTTAAGGGGAAGCTTACCATCACATTTCATTCATTTAGCAGACATGTTTATTTAAAGTGACATACGTTTTGAGGGGGCAAGGTTAGCAATTCTCTGGAGCAATTAAGGGGTAAAGGATCATTCTCAGGGGCCCAACAAAGAAATAATTCTACCAACCCTGGGATTTGAACTGACGACCTTCCAATCACACAACACAGCATCCTAACATGCTGAACCACAACACCCTGCCCCAATGTGGAATCCTTGCCACAGTGTCTCGCCTCCCGCCTGGCAAGAAACAACCCTGTCTTTCACAGTGAGCCTGGATAGTGATTCATTAATTTTCACTTGTTTGCAAATGAATTTGTGCAGCGACGCAGGTGCAACTGACACTTGGACTGTAGTGCATTCATTTCTAGGAGCAGGACGGTTTGCGGTGAGGAACCGACAGACAGGCGCAGGGCCAAAGCCCAAGGTGACTGGGGATAACCTCACCAATCCATACTGCAGCCCTATCTGCTGACTAATCATTCCCCATCAGCTCTGAAGGAAATCTAACCTTAAATGCACCAGACGATTGCAGTAAACCAAAAAAAAAAACAACCATCACAGGACGTAAAAAGGCACAAACGTCAATGCAAAATGTCTTAAGTACCTCCTCCTGCAGTTATGACCAAGATGAGCAGCGACAATATATAAATATTTAAGTATATATATGATAAACACTAGTTCCAAGAGAACAAAAAATAAAATTTAATATTGCTGCAAACTGAATGTATTCCAGCTCAGGCCTGTATATTTAAGCACTGTTTGTGTAGTTTTAAGTGAATTGTATAAGATTCTGCTACAATCCCGTTTCTTCAAGATATATTTTACCGTCAAGCTTCAGCCAAGACAATGAGAAAATGACAAAAAGTGAAAAGGACAATGGGGGCATTCATGTTATTTAAGGGTACAAAATAACAGTGAAACAAATGCCGCATGTGGAAAAGTCTTTTCAATACTTTATCTAATCAATTAATTATTTAAACACCTTTATTATGTCCTCATGCAACAGAATATGAAATCGTTGCAAGGCAAATGACAAAACTCTGTGGCAATGAATTGCTTCCTCACATGTACAAAATGGTGCACAAAGCCAAGAATAAGGGAAGAGAAAGAAAGAATGCCATAAGACAATGAAAGACAGCAACCAAAAACTCCAGGGTATAGAGGGGGGGGGGGGGGGTGTCCAAAGAAAACTGGCTGCCCAACCCCCAACAGGGTAGGATAACATTAAAAAAAACAGAGAAAATGAGCCTGCAGGCAAGGTGTAAACGGTCAGTCCATCAATGAGTATAGTGCCAGTCGGTCTGTCCGTCCGTCCATAAAATAAAGATGTCTTTTCAAAATATTAAACAAGGCTGTTATTCCAATCGTAGGCAGCGACAAGCGTCATATTTTCTTATACTGAATTCCATTTGAAAATCAATTCAAACGTTTATCATCCATGCAAAGTGGATTGATAGGTGGTTGAGACCGGGTTATGCTAGTTTCAGCCAGCCGATTACCAAAATAAACGTGCTCAGTATTGTCTAAATTAAAGATGACTTGGCAAATTTCACCCACTGGATTTTGCTCAACACGCTTAACTGGTCACAGGAAGCAGAAACAGAGACAAACTCTGTCCACACCGCATATGTCAAAGCAGAGGAAAAGCTTGTGTTGGGGGTGAGGCGCTATTTCACGTTACTGGGAATGAACGCAGGCTTCCGGTTCACCTACGCAAGCCCTCTACGCATTTTACGTACCGTAATTCTTTTAAAGCAGCAACGTTTCCACTTTTTGTTCCTTCCGCTTGTTTGTATTTTTAGTAAAATAACTCTTTTGCATATTCGTTCAAAAACCAACATTCGCGAATTATATAGATGGGTAAAATAGTGGGTAATTCTGGGCTTTAAAGCATATAGCCGATGTTGCGACTATTTCAAATAAATGTTTTAATGGTAGTTATTCAGCTTTCGGATACTTTCACAGTCATTTTTGTGATATACGAAACTTTGCATTGTGGTGCGCTACATTCACTGACCTTTTTAGGAATGTTCGATATAACGTGACCATTAGATGTGTGTAAACAAGACAATGGGTTTTGAAAGATGTATTACTGCTTCTTCACACTGGGGTCACAAAATGTGTCATCAGACCTGACCTGTACATGCCAGTAATGAATTATTTCCAGTATTATAATGTCTATTCATGATAAGTCACCTGAAGTCTATTTGATTGCCGTGTCACTGCTTTTTCCTGGAATTTTCTGGGCTCACGAAATCTGACGGCAGCTATCAAAGAGTGTGACCCCTCTGCCACGGTTGATCTTGATCACTAAACCCAATTGTCGTGGCTCTTAATTAAGTCACACATCACGACAGTTACAGAATACGGTAACACCGGCAATTAAAAAAGAACAACTTCAGATCTGACCGTATCTGCATACTTAAAAACGTATTTTACTAAGACAACCCGCGGCGTATAACAATCCCCACAAAAATCTTATCATCACCAATCTCCATAGAATCGAGTGGGTAACCCACCCGGTGCGCCACTCCCGCAGGGAAATGATGCCCCCTGCATGGGAACAGGACCTCGCATTTTAAGTAGCAGATACAACTTATGGGTGAAATGCGCACTCCTGGTACGGGAAGGGCTCAGGACCGTTGTCTGACATACTTCTCCGTTCCGTCAGACCCCAGGCTGCCCCCCTCTCTCTCCCTCCGTCTCTCACTCTACCTCTGTCGCCTTGGTGCAGGGGCAAAAATCCCTACACTCCGCTATCGGGCGCTCAGGGACTACTAGAGTGCAAATGGAGACTTATCATCCAAGTATTTAGCTCCCCTCC
>JABFDZ020000043.1:15697290-15717404 GCA_019775955.2 Pollimyrus isidori
GTGCATTCCATTGCGTATTCTTTTGCATCACCGTAGCTGTCCATGTATGAACATTTACTAGATGTCAACACCCCCGCAAGCACAAAGCGAACTCTTTCCTTGCCTTTCATCATCATCGTCGTTGTCACCATCGTAATTATCATTATTATTCTTCTTATTTTGTTATTATTTTTAGCATCAGCAAATAGCTTAGCTCTTCCCCTGGCTAAGGGCGCGCTGACACCCAGCATCCTCTCCCTATGACCTGCTCAGATTCAGCCTCCGACCCCCACACCTCTCCACGTTCCTCTCCTGCCTTCCGCAGTCCTGCGGACAGACGCCCCCCGGCCTGGGGGGCGCAGGCTAGCCGGTTAGCGTGCTAAGGAAGCCGCATAAGAGCGCTGACCGCCGCAGCGCTTCTTACCCAAACATCCCCCCTAGGAACGACGAGGAGGACTTCACTTTCTTATCCGCTTCGGCCATAAGCTGGATCGCTTCCTTCTCTTTACCGGAATTGTCCATTGTTGGTTATTTAAGAATAACAAGCTTTAGGTGCACCGGTATATTTACCGTTACCTAGATACAAAATATCTGCATCGGCTTATGGTGATGGAGGATTACAGTCGGTGGTTTTATGTAGCGTAGGTGTACAGCGGATAGTGCGGGTAATTGTGGTTTATGTAGTTTTTGAATCTCTCAATAAGCAACGGTTTACGTAATATTGAACTACAGCTCCCGGGAACCCAACGGTCTTGCTCGGCGTAGTGTTTGTGAGATGGCCAAGTGGTCATCATATGCCCAATGGTCTTATTCGGCCGCGGACAGTACTGGAAACCCCTTCGGGGAGCGTGACTGCGTTTCTGCGTGATTTATCGGTCAACATGAACGCAGGGCACTAGTATTGAGGAAGGACAACCGGCTTGGTGCTGGCACTCTGTATAGTTACGTTGCATATTTTAGACATCACAATATGAGTGTCAGTAAAACCATTTTTAAGCCTATTATTTTGAAACGCACTAGAAACGGTGCACAATATACTGTATGTAGAGGTAGATAGTGCAAAGACAGGACCGACATAAATTGGTTTTGGGTATTTTAATTAAATATAACGAAGTATGTAATATTCATGCGGTTATAAAAACAAGTTAGGCTATTAGTAATATTTTTCTAAGACGAATTTTAAGATATAATATATGCACATATATACATATATGTGTGTGTTTTGTTATTTTATTTGGTAATACAGTGTTTGCTGTAAATGTCTAGTCAGTTTCATTGGTGAAAACTGGAAATTCTTAAATGTTTTATTGTGCAATGTTTCATTTTGCTTGCAGCGTCCACTAGTGGACAGTTTGGTAAAAAAATGTAAAGAAATACGTATTCCCTAAATTGCTGATTAAACTCAAAACAGAGACAGCTAGGACCTTTAGCAGGGTTATGGGGTGCAGTACATAGCGCAAAGTGAATTATTATAATATATATATTTAAAAAGTATGAACATGAAATAGAGGAACATGCTCGCTGGCAATACAGAGATTGCATTTAACCCAGTTTCATGTCTTTAAATTGAAACCGAAAACCGGAGCACCCAGAGAAAATCCACATGGCATGAGGAGAACATACAAACTCTATACACTGCTGCCTCACACATTCAAGCCTGGGGGTTTGGGTCTCCCCTCCGATATCAATTATCATGTATTAAAATGGCATAGAAGATTATTTGTTGTTTGTGTAATCGTTGTTTTTTTAAAAAAACAAAACTCAATAAATAATATAAAAACATCAATTTACATTGAAATTCATTTTATGTTCATGCCTCCACTTTCATAGGTCAGGCATTTCAGTTCAACGTGATAAACAGCAGATAATGTGAGAAGAGAGACTGAAGATGGACTTTTTTCATAACTTTAAATGAATGACAGGAATGTCAAGGATACATCCATCCATCTTCTAACCAGATACGCTGGTAAGGATTGCAGTCTATCACGGTCCATAAGGTTGAATGCATGTCCTGGCCGGGATGCTAGACTATCACAGGGTTCACACAGACAAACACAATCAGGACATAAATTATGGGAAATTTAGAGATAGTGGACTGAACTGCATACTTAGGATTGAGGAAGGAAACTGGATTACTCATGTTTCACACGGAGATCATGCATACCCCCCTCACACAGAGCAGAGGTGGGATTCAAACCCCCAAGCCTGGAGGTGTGAAGCAACTGTCCTGCTGGGATATGTACAAATATATTTGGGTAGGGTGACTACGTGGCATCTCCATGCAGACCAGAGTTCACAAGGACAGATAAGGGACATGGCGCCCCACAATGCAGTGACAACGGCAGAAAGACTGAGAGAACTGCAGAAACAAGCCTTTCTAAACGTTGAAAAACAGGATGCAGTCAAGGCGAAAAATTGGCATCAAAATATCAGACATACAAGATTTGGCATAGATCACATTCACCAGGAAAATAATTGAGAACTATGGGTTAGTTTGGCACTCATAAGCAATAGATACACACACTGCTCAAGTGTCGCCTCTCATTTCATCTTACATTAAAAAAAACCCACTAAAACAGCAAAGTTGCTGTTCACATTATCACATTTTCTCTCAAATGTAGATTCATTAAATAAATTATGTACACTTTAATATTTTCACATGCAAAAGCTGGGCAATATTTATGGGAGCCATATTTATTAATTTTTACAGTATTTTTTATACTGATCCAAAAGGATGCCAACACACATTTCATTTGGTTTTGCCCAAAAAGCCACTGCTCTAGCCAGTTTTCATTGGTCTTAATTTTGTTTTATTTATGCATTTCCATTTTTAAGAGTGGTTTATCAAAAATGGCATTCAGTACCATTTAGAATACATTTAAGACATCTGCTGTTCCACAGAGGATAAGAGCACAAATGTACATAAAATGTCAAAGATACAGTGCAATTAAGCATACATGGCTGAATTCCTGCATCATATCAAGCTGCAGCTACATTGCCATGTAACATGTGAACAAACGAACAACATCGAAGAGTGCTATGCACACACTGAAGTGAGGTACTCCTGGGTATGTGGACAAACACCTGATAACGTCCAGTGCTACCACAGAGTGTCACATTAAATCAGCTATACAGGTTCCATTGTGAGCACACAGTAATTTGAGTAGCAAAAAAACAAACAAAAAAAAAAAAACATACAGACAAGGATGCAGTCTGCAGCGACATCTGTCTGCTAATCAACGGTTTCAAAATGCCACCTATACTCCATCACCGGCTCACGTGGGGCTTTTTCTGGCAGCATCTACCCAAGGGCAAAACACTGCAAACGAGTTCAGATGAAACCATCATACATTGTAAGTAAATAGAGCAGCATAATCACCTTTTCACCAGTTATTCTGAAGGTAAAGGAGATATTTTTATTTTTTTTTTAAACCAGCCAGAGGCGTTCTTGTTTTTCAGTGTGACTTTCAGCATTTCACAATGTCATTATACGCAACAGGTTGTCAGCTATAACAAAGGCAATGGGACGTGTCCTGCAATCACGATAAACAAGCTTAGATCCTAAAATGAATCATGTATGAATTTACAGGCAAAGTAGTACTGTAAAAATTGAGCTCTGCAAGTGACAGATTTTATATGAATTTGTGCATGTGAATTATTAGGGAACAAGCACTTGAATGTATTTTATATAAGCCGCAAAATTCAAATATGTACTGAGCATACATTTTATAAATAACTGCACATTTATATATATGAATATATTTGTTATAAAGGTGTGATGCTGTGAAACAGGATCCAGACCTATAAATGAATGTTTATGAAATTCTCCACTGTGCCTACTTATCTGTACTGAAGTATCAACATAACCACGACTGAGGAACATGTCAAGGCTGACAACCGAAGCAAGGAGAAACATTTTCTTAAAAAAAACAGCAGTTGCAAAATGTGTACAGGCATGTATAAACATTTCAAGAAAAGGAAAAAACAGATTAATGATTGCATCTGGCATAGTTGAAGCTAAGCTTACACTTCTTAAAATAAGGAGTAATGGAATAAACAATTTGGTGAAGCCACACAATGATGATCTATAAAAACAAATAAATAAACCTGAGGAAAAAAGTAAAGGTTATAAGTTGTTCACCAGCTCTGCCACTGTTACATACAACTGTGGGCCACATAAATGAAAAGACTGGTTTTCTGTGCATTTACTTCTTGAGCTACAAAACTGAAGCAATTTTGGCCACGATCACCTGCCAGGCTCAAATTTAGCAGTGATGGAATAAGACTAGTTTTTACACATCTGCTGGCATCAGCACTCGGTGAAAGGTCATGATGAACTAAGGCCTGAGTCGGATTCAGCACTGCCTGCCCCTACTCTCCTGGTGCAGGGCAAGGAGGAGCACGGGATGCTGTAGGCAGAGCAAACGCAGCTCTTCAGCGTCTCCTCCGGAATGACTGCCTTCAGTGACACCTCCTCCTCTACTTTGAAGATGTTTGACTGCTCAACATCACAGATCCTAAAGCAGAGAGGAAAAACAGCTGAGTTAGTCATACTGGCACGGAGGTGATAGGATCAAGCCAGGTGTAGTGATATATTCCTCCACCTTAATGTCCTCCTTTATTTCTGTGAACCCTCACAGTTCACTGGGCCCCCACAAAGACAAAGGATTGGAGAATTTCCTCTGAATCCATCCTTATTTGACAGCATGCAAGGACTGCTTGTATGAATAGCCAGGGGCCCAAACCAAATGAATGACATGCAATAAAAATGTTTAGCCATCCATATTTAAGTTAAATCAAGCATCATGCACAGCTAAATTTATGAAGCGAAGTAAATATTAACTTCAGAAAAGAACATAAGTGTATTATTCTGACCAAAACTGCTAGGTAGGAATACCATTGTAACACCTACCCTTGCATCTACATGCAAACTGTTCACAGACACCCTTTCGTACATCTCGCAGTTTGTACTGAGTAAATCAGAACCACCACAATACAATGGGATCCAACCCAGAACATCTTCAGCAAAACCCAGTGTTACTCAACAGCGAGAAAGGTTTCTTACTCAATAACAGACTGCACAATAATCGCTGGGAAAGACAATCTTGAAAATATCACTGCCTTGACAAATTCCAGTTTGCCAAATGTAAATAAAAAATTACATATATCAAATTGTTCAGCTGGTAACAAGTACAAACTTGCCTGGGTTAAATCTTCTGTGCAGTATAACTGCAATGGCTGAAACTATTCATGGTTAAGTTAAGAATGTGATAAATTCTTACAAAATCACAATCTTTTCTAATCAGAACTACTACACATGACCTTTGCTGTTTGCAAAGCATACCAGCATATCAAAATCTATATAATGATAGCATTAACAATTAAATATTATATTAAAAATATTCTTCCATTCAGGGTTACTCAAGAAATATGTACAATTCAAAAACTAGAATCATATTTTTGAAAATAGACGTTACACAGTAGGAATAACAGATTTCAAAAATTCAAGATCATGAGGAAAACATATAATAAAAAGCAATAATGAAAAACTAGGTGTGGCAACCAGAAGGAAAACATGACCCACGGAGGTAGAATGGCAGGAGTGAGGAGTGGCTTTTGCAAGATGGATTTGAACATCTTACCCAGGAAAGACTATGTCTTCATCCTAAGAGGAACTCAAATTAGACTCACAGCCTCAGAAATGGCTAAACCTCCATGTTTCACCTACATCTAGGCAGCCAAATCTGCTCATGCAATCAAAGAAAAAAATCAGGGAAATCATCCTGTACAGCAAAGAAACCACACTGAGGAAAACCTCATGGTATTAAGTAAAGCCAAACAATAGCACCTGGGATTAGAAAGCAAGCTGACTGGGCCAAACTCAAAAACGATGGTCAGCGCAGTTGACTATATCATATATAAAAACAGACATCATGTCTCTTATTAAAAATGGGACTGAAATATTTTACTGGAAGAAAATTGCAACCCGTGCAACTGTAATAAAGTAGATAAGTCAAGCACCAAACATCGTCGTTCAGGAATGTGATAACATTCCCCGTGCATTTTAGTGAACGTGGTCATTCAGTCTGGGGCAAGACATCCAGGTGATCAAAAAAAAAAAAAAAAAAACAGATCAGGTAGAGAGACATTACTGGTGTCTGTAGAACTCGAATCAATGTAATGTGCCATCTGGCATTCAAAAATTCTGAAAGAAAGAGGCAAAGTTATCAGACAAAAAAAAAATGGACTAAGTGGGGAAGAAAGGTGATAACCTTTGGGAACTTTCATCACCAACACAAGCAATGGAAACAAGCAAAGTTTTAGGAGGAATTTCTTCAGATTAAGCTACAATACCACTGTTAAATCATAATTTAACCTGACTTACTCAAAATCGTGGAGGATGGCATTCCAACAGTGTTAGTCCTTATGGCAGATCAGCACAGCGGCACAAACGTAAATAGATGTTAACAGACAAGGGCACCCTAATGAGTGGACTGTTAAATCAGCGAACACAGGCTAAGCTGCTACTTGCGCAGAAGGAGCCCTTGATCCCTTTCCTTTCATCTGTTCCTCAAAATCACCTGGACGAGAAGTTAAAGTGAATCCTGCAGGACGTCACCCAAGTCCTTGGTCACACAAACTCTGTGGGTAGGGTTTTACTGCTCCACTTAAAGCAGTGGTTCTTATCCTGGGTTCGGCTCCAGGGCCTCCGCTGCGGAGGTCCAGACACCCGAATTATCGTGTAAATTCGTGCTGACAAGCCCCGCTTGGCCATCACTGGCTGCAGGTGATCATGTTACACTGCTTGGCCAATCAGTGCAGTGGGGAAATTAGCGTGCTCAGTAGTCAACGCGTGACTGTTGTCGTAGTACTTTGTGTGATTTTTTTGTTAATATTTTAATCCATACTATGTCGGGCAAAAAAAGAAAGTCGTCAGACGAATATGTACAACATGGATTCAACAAGGTGATGTTCATGTACGGCTCATTTTGTGCACCAGTAAAAAACATATCTGTCTGGAATTTGAAAAAAATCATATTTTATTTTTCACTAAAAAGGGGTTTGGTGAATGCGCATATGAAACCGGTGGGGTTCGGTACCTCCAACAATTTTAAGAACCACTGGAGCTGCCTACCTATCGTAGATGAGGCCATCGATGCCGTGCTCTCGCAACTTCCTCCTGTTCTCGTGATCATTGTTGTCATCCCCCCAGCAGAAGATCACCAGGCCCTTTGACTGGGCATCTCCGATGAGGTCCATATTCCTCAGCAGATCCTCTGTATGTGCGCTGATTCCCTGAGGGAGAACATCTTACATCATCAGTCAAAATGGGGAGGATCACAGTGCAATTAAATAAAAATACTATTGTGGACAGATCACTAGTTTGAACCAGTGAGTTGAATTAATCTTCCAGCAATGACTGTATTACTCTGTACTATACTTGATACTCCAAGGACTGGAACACCAGCACAACACCTACAACTACACTGGAGGTCAATGGCCAGCTGACCCCTAACCCCCCCAAGTAGAGTAACCACGTACAAGTTAGAAATGGGCTCTCTGCTACAGGAAGTAAAATTATTAACACAATTTAAGGTATTTGAATAATATACTTTACTCATGTTAAAATGAAATGAGCCACCATAAGGATGCGGTTCATCCCTCACCAAAATATCCTCACTCTGTGCAAAACTCATAGCGATTTCAGTTGTGCGGCAGCGAAGGTCCATCAGCTCTGGGTAGATGTCAGAGACGCCTTGAGTTAGAAACAAAATGGGATATTTGTTCTGCTTCTGGCGAACCCTGCAAACAGAAAAACAGGCAATTTCCAAGCTTGCTCTCACTGTATTTCAGTAAGCTCTGATTCCATACGACACTACTATACATCTATTGTGTACTTTTTTTTTGCCCACTGTTGTAAACAATAATATAGAGTCGTTCAACACTATCGACACCAGGTTACTTGTCATATCACACAGTCCTGTTGCATGTGCCCAAAAAGGAGAGAATTTTGCGTGCATGATTATTTAAATTCCTCATTTCAATTTCAAACTGCTACTCATCCACTCTCAAGCCTCTCAAAAAGTTTCATGGAAAAAAGAAAAGACCAAAGATTTCTTTCAATGACTGAAATTAACAGCACTAAGCAGATCGGTGTTACTGGTGATTAATAAACACCTACATTGTGCATATATCAGGATCAAAGGAAGAGAAGACTATTCTTCGTTTGCCTGCAAGCTGGTGCACACATACTAGGATGGTGTCAAGAAACATGTTCATGTCAAAGTACGATGAGAGGTTTCCGTCCCAGGTTCCATCCTTGATTTAAAAAGAAATAAAGATAATTCCAGAATTTATTTGATCCTTCATTCATAAATCAAGTATCCTTCACCATGTATGATGAAAGAGATAACAGCTCACACATACCTTCATCTGAGAAATCCATTTCAGCTCAATGTTGAAGCCTACATGTTCAGGAACTGCTTGAAAGATCTGGGGAGAGAAATTTAAGAGTTGCTGTATGCAGCAGAATTTCCCGCTGGGACCAATAAAGTTAATCTTAATTTTGAGAACTCAGCTGAATGATCACTTAGGGTCAGGAGCAGGTTCAATTGTGTTTATTAACCAGAAAGACTCAAACATAGAATACCTGAGAAAGTGACGGAAAAGGCTGGTGTTCAGCGATATACTCCTCCTCGTCAAAGCAATCTACCACAGCAAACCAGAAGAAAAAAGAAATCACTCTGGATGTGAAAGCTATAAATATGACAAAAGTTAGATGTCCTTCCCTGAAATTCAAACTGGCTTTTCATTCTATAAGAGTGTTCAAACAGTAATTCAACCTTGTCTTATTTGCAGATAATCCAATGGTGACACATTAAGATCAAAAGATCCTGTTTAACAGTCATTCCTGGCTGGAATGAAGGAGAAGTAAAAGACAGGATTTGATGCAAAGACCTACCTTTGTGGTCTGTCACTTTCATGGCCGTCACATGGGCCAGCTATAACAGATAAAAATTGAGAATATCCTCATTAAACACAGAGGCCCTTTCTACTACAGCAAGGTACTGAAACTATTTCAAGGTCTACTATACCTTCAAAAGCTGGAGCTGATCAAATGTAAGATCCTTCACAGGAACTTCAAGCAGTTCAAGAGGGAGTTCCTGATTTTTCTGAACGGGGCAGAAAAAGACTATGTAGCACAAATTAAATACACATACATTTATTCTTATAAATAATCAATTGCTTTGTAAAGCGATATTTTCCCCCAACAAGTGATTTAGAAATATATTTACCTTTTTTGTAGAAATACAGCATGTGAGATCATGGTACACAATAGGGATACAATCCTTGGAAAGATGGACATCAAACTCAACATAGGCAGCACCCTGAAAAAATAAAACACATCATTAAAAAATCCATAGCTATTTATTATTTTCTGTTATATTCCACATCATTGATGCAACAACAAAAAAAGTGTCTTTGAACATCAGGTAAACCCTCTCAGAAGACCTACATGGTTTGCAGCACTTTTGAACGATGCGATGCTATTTTCCCGGACCTTGGTGTGCCTAAAAAATAAAGAATGTTTGACAGGCGTGGGCTCAGTATGGTATGCAGGGACTTCACACTAATGCGTTCGTGTTTTTTTTACAGACAGGCAGTATCCATTTAATTTTCAGTGAGTGCACTCAGTAGCATAGCTGACATTTCTATAATCAGCATTAACTAACAATTTTTTATTCTAGGAAAGACTACCGATTGAACTGATGTTCCCAGAGCATTATCTCAGTACTAGGACTACAACCAAGGATAACATAGCAACAAATGATTAGAGCACCGGGTAAAGGCTAGTCCGTACTTCTCCACATAAGCACAACACTCGCATATCCACTCTGTGTATGCGTGCACAGAAACGTGTTGTATTTATATAATTTTTTATATAAATATAGTATTATACAAATTATTATTCTGATATTCCCTGCATATTTACCAAAGCAGTGAGTTTTGTGTCTGTTTCTGTATGTTTTACAAATTCAGAGCCAGCTCACAGGATTGCAAACTTTAATCAGCTGGCTAGTGTGAGATTTTCAATTCGAGACACGCATCTCACACACACATTTACATGTACGCAACAGTTTTATTATCTTGTAAATAGCGTTTAACATTTGCAAACTAAAGCATCCACGTTGGTGTTTAAAGTGGATGCTAGCAAATTAATCATGCGCTCTGTGTCCCGAGCTGTGCGTTCACAAATTTTGAGTGCAGCAGGCGTTCGTCCGCAGAGGCGCACAGTGACAAACGCATCAAACATTCAAGCAGATACATCCACTAGTATACATGCAGAGAAGTATTAACCAGCCATAACACTGTGACTTAATGGTTATGGGTTCAAGGCTGGATACAGCAGTTTTATAAATAATATTTTATTAGAAAACAATATTTTTCAACATTAACTGCATTAGGAGGAGGTTGAAGTAGTAACGTTATCATGCTGACACTGACAGAACCCGTGGTGAAATTTAAAATGTGGAAATAATGTTCTATTAACATTGCAGTAAGAATGTTTCTGAACTTTAAAAAGACCTTTGAGAAGTTCTGGGAATGTTCTCTGTTAGCTGGGAACCATCTGTAACCCAATCTAACAGTCGAAGATTTCACTGAAATGAATCACCTTAACTATCTCACTCAGGTAGTAGACTAGAGTCCCTTCTAGGTCTCGAACCAGCAACCTTCAGGTTACAACTCCATGTCGTTAGACCACTCCCACCACCAAAATGGGTAGTCCACATTGAGGAACAGGCTGCTAATTTTACAGCAGAAACCTAGTTATATGGATCCAAATTTTTTTTTTCCTTTATTAAGCTTCCCAGATAAAGAGTACACCAGAACTTTCTCTGCACCCAGGATATACCAAGATACGTTTGTTGCTATTCATGTCATTGCGACCAACAGGCTGACTGCAGAATGTCTCCTTGAACTAAAGGCCCAAGTTGCAGCTGAAGCAGCAGAGACTTACTTGGCTGGATGTGAGCAGCCAGCACCTCTGTGCCCAACATCCAAAGCACTTCTCTTCTTCCAGTACTTTGTGAACGAGGAACGCATGTCACACATAAAACCTTTAATTGGTCTTATCACAATGTAGTCCACTAAAATGCGTTGAGAAGACAGGAAGACAAGGTTAACACTGACAGTTCTTGTTATGCTTAAGTTCTTAACTCCAATCTGCCCAACCCCAAAATGAGTCTACAGAGAAACGTTCCAAAGAAGATGAACCAATGAAGTTGAAGTCACTATCAGTTTGCTGAACACTTAACTGAGCGTAGGGGTTTTCTAGGCTTTTCTTGACAGGATTTACCTCTGACTTTGCCAATAGTTTGCCTGGAATTTCTGCCCATTATGGGAAGAGTGACCAGTCCAGTGTTCTTCCCACTTTCCAGAAAGGAAGACGAGAGCAGGCAAGCAGTACCGACATGGCCAGGGTGAACATCGCCTTGGACAACCGCCTCACCCAGCTCCTCCTGCAAAGGTGACCAGCACCCAGCTCATCATTTATACATGAAAATCACAATATTCAATCGCATTTATGCACTAAATATCTCCTTGCACTTACATTTATATTTCAAACAAACTAAAATATACTTCCAACACTGCCAATGAATCTGGAGCTCTGTAACTGAAATTAATATGCAGAAAAAAACACCGCCCTTGATTTTCACAATAAAATCCAGCACGTCGCTAACTTTTTCCTTTATGTAAAAATATACATAATATTCAACATATCTAAACCTATATGGGAATCATTCTCATTACATAAAGACATAATTCTAAACAACAGCGACTTAAGTTAATGTTCAAGGACCCATAACATATAAAAGCAGCATTTTAGTAACAGCTAATTCAATTGCTTAGGCCAAAGACGAACATCTTTAAACATCAAACAACTTATGCAAAAATAAAAAGCAAGAGCTTCAAAATAAAATGTCTATAAAGAAACATTGTAACGGTTGCACTGCTTATCTAAGACCTACCAGTGTGAAGCTTTCAAAACGTAGATCATCATAACATCAGTTATGGCGCAATTATTCTGTACGACACCTGGAAAGTGACCAACCTCAAAGAACTCAAAGGTCAGCTCAAGGTTGTCGGGATCCATGGTAAGGATGCTGTACTCAGTCCAGCGGTCAGGCTCAAGGGCATAGCCACATTCAGGCTGTGAATGCCGAGACTTGTAACCACTGCTGCTGATCATGCTGATCTCCAGTGTGGTGGTCATTTTATTCCAGGCTGTGGGACTCTGCTCCTCATCATCCTCCTCTTCCTCAAAGCCTTCCAGCATCAGCTTCAGCCTGCAGAGAATGTCAAGAACACAACCTCAGCATATGCCGTGTCCAGCATTTCTGAAGCTAAACCCTTATTCCTCCTGCACTGCGTTAAGGCGGCCTATGAGTGTACCTGAATCTCGAATTCTTGTATTTTTTCTTTGTGATCGACACTGAGGACTTCTGGGAATGATGGAGGCGCAGACGGATTTCCGTCTGACATGTCAGCCAGCCCGAATCCACACATTCTATGCCGTCTGCAGGGACAAACATGTTAAAATCCACCAGCGTGAACAAAGTACTGCTCTGCTGTATTGACCAAGTTCCATAGCACAGTCATTACTCATTTGTCATGCTGTTTTTCTGTATGGAAACAGGCCCTCTCTATCCTGGCCGGTGAAATACAGGTGGGTGACATGGCTAAAATATCACATAATTATGTTTTAGGCTAGAATCACAATCCACGATATAGATCACAATTTAATTACATGTTTACAAACCACCCAAACTTATGTATTGTGACACCATGGAGCCAGTTCGGCATACATGCTGCACCCTGATGCAGCCTCGGTGTAGAGTTTTGCTTTTATATCTATATGTTATAAATAGTAAATGTTATAGCTGCATAATTCTTTGCTGTGGAGTATGTGTTCATTCACACCAGACCCCAAATGTGAACGTCACGAAAATTGTTGGCTTCCGTGTTTGTGCGACTGCTAGTTTGCACTGGTGGTAGACTGTCCAAAAAGTGCAGCATGCCCACGTTAAAGCGTCATCATCCGAAGGATCGGCACAGTATGTACTGATGTTAATTAATCAGGCGACCACTTAACCAGCAATTCCATCCTAACGAGAAACATCGCTTGTAGTACAATAACACACAATTATTAAGGCATGTAATTTTTACATTTTATTTTTTTTTTTAAAAACCTCACTTAAGCAAAAGGGGTTTTTAATTACCAGAATGTTTGTTACAATTGTGTTGCGTGCTGCACTTGCGCCTCAGCATTCATCGGAAGCTTTCCCTAGCCACACCGGTACGCTGCTTTGGACAAAAGAGTCAGCTACACTACAGTGCAAACGATGTGCTGCATTGCGATTCTTGCAATACTTGATACACGTAAAGTGGAAACACTGCTTACAATGAAAGACTCAAATCACTTGCTTTCCCTCATGAATATCTTGACAGAAGGAACCCCAGACATCACTATTTACATCAGGCTTTTTCAAAAATTATTTCAAATGAGCATATAACTCCATTTTATTACTGAAGAGAATTAAAACCGAAGAGACTTACTGTGAAAACCGAAATGTCCATCGTTGATGAAGATGTCTGACTCTGTAATGCAAAAGCATTATTAAAACAATGAAACAAACATGCCAGGACCAATTTAAAGGTTAATAAGAAAGGACAGAGTATTTAAATTTTTATTTTTACTTTTAAAATCTATTGAAAAAGTGTGCTTCATTAGTGTAGTTTGAATTATATTGAGTTTCATGACTTATCAGATCCTGTGTTTAATTTTCTTTGTTATTATCAGGTTAAATCCAAATACTTTATTATGCACACTAATAAAAAAATAAAGTAGTTTAGTGCATTATCTAGATGAATTACAAAGAAGCCAAGTATTTATATTATTTCTTACAGTTTGTAAACTTACCAAATATTTTAGTTTTTAAGGCATGGGTCCCTACCCCAAACTATCAAGTGTGTATTAAACAAACAATAAATACACAAGAAATTACAAATAGGAAATAATTACACCTGACTTTTTACAATATTTATTAAATCTATAAACTGCCATTTATATATAATCTGCTGAAATGTCTATGATTCAATGAACCATCCTTAAACTCAAAGTAATATGTATGGGTGAATCAGACATAATAGAATCCATTACATTTAAAAAGTGTGGTTAAATTAAATGCAGATACAACATAAATTTTAAAATTGAACATTTTCCGCAAATAGAAGTCCTAGTTAATGTTTTCCCTAGAAATTACAGCAATATAACTGTACACCTAGATAGGACTGCTGAGTTCAAATCTATTTTGTACTTTAAATGGAAAAAATACTTCTCACGTTATTTTCGGTTAAAGTATCTATTGATAATTTAGGGTGATCAGGCAAATTCACTGGGTGAAAACACATTTGTAAAATTTTCCTTCTATAAAGACTTCAGACTACACTTTATCGTTCAACTTTCCAATAACATTAGTTATGGCATGAAAATTATAATTAATACATACATGCCAGACTTACACATTGTTAGCTAGGCATAACAGACATATATACAGAAGTCAATATGCAAGTAAATATACATTGCATCATATACATCAAATCTTACATCCAGTACCTATAACTGTTCTGAAAAAATGCATCATCTCCAAAACCTTAATTATGAAATGTGGCAAAACAGCAACTACAAGCATCTGGGGTGAAGCATGCACTCCTGAAACAGTATCTGACTCCAACAACTTACGGGATACATTCTTGAAACATGCATAATCAACAATGCATATGTTAAATGCCAACACAGATCACAGGTCTGCCATAAAAGATCCGATTGCACGGCAATCAAAAATTAATCCGTACTAACTGAACAGATTGTATTCACCCAGCTTTGCCATGTTTACTTTAGCTGCACAGAAGGTGAAATAATTCCTGTTTTATCCAGAAGAAAGTTTCCTAGGAGGAACATAGTGTGAAGCTGTATAATGTTACCAAGCCGTGCAGTTTTTGGGTATATACCTGAGCACTGCAAAGTTCGCGGGTGTTGGTGAGTCTCCCACTTATTGACTATGACTTGACATGGAACACCTGCGTTCTGCAATTCCAATGTTTGATATAGTGTTAACAATAAAATAAGCACTCTGGTTATGCTGGTTGTTTTAAACCAAAATTTGTCTCCAAACAGTTTGAGTTGGAATATTCACCAATCTCCCAGCCAGTCAGCCACGTTTGGGTGAAATCTGCAAAGTGGATTCATTAGTCAAGAAAACACTTTTATCACCGTTGTTGACCAGCAATAACGATCTAGAATTAAGCCAGAATATTTTAGTGACCTCATTTATAATCAAAAACTCAGACTGACTCAACTGTGATAAAACGGAATCACTGGAAAAGTACATAATATGAACTTCAATAATTTTCAAATAGGAACAATAAGGCGGTTGAATCACATTTTAATATCAGTGGAAGATCAAAATCCATGGTGGAGGAATTCCTGAAAAGAGATCACAGTTTTGTCTTGAAATTACCAGCCAATTAGCAGTTCATGTTAACTACCGGTACTTATATGACTACCGTAATAAATCTGTTCTTCCCTTTCAAAGTAATGTTCTCACAATGATACACTGTCAGTTTGTATATTATTCTTTACTTGCCATTTCCTCATACATGTTCACATACTTGCATGCATTCCACAAAATCACCGTTCCCAACCAGATGACTATCATAACACTCAAAGCGTCCCCAAGTATCACACCATTCACTCTTGCCAGAAGCTTTAAAAAATCCCTTGTGCTTGAGATTAACCAGTTATTGGCACTTTCCCAGTAATAGACCCAGCACCACCACCAAAAACAATGTCCAATGAGAACCATGGAGTTTAGCTGCAGGATATAATAAATTCCCTGGGAAAATGCCAGTAAAAACCGCAGGCGACAATTTGTTTCTATAGCACAAACATGCAGTCATGGGATTGAGTAAATACAATGGAACACAAACATCTCTGGTATGGTGATTACCTGTCAAACCAAAGACAAATAAAGCACGAATGCTGCAGCAATGGAAGAACGCTGTATTAGAACAAAACTTAATTTTGCAAAGAAAGAGGGGAAAAACAAGAGCCCACCTCTTTGAAAAGTAATATTCATTTTGAGTGATGGTTCTTTTAAAGGTTATGTGCAGAAAAAAAAAACATAATGAATCCTTCATCATATCAACAGATATCCAGGTAGCTACAGCTCCTTTACCACATGTTGTAAAAATATTAATATGGGAGACCTCCTTCACTACTCATCCAAGTCGTAAAAATGATTATCATCATTATATGATTATGATTAAAATATGCAATACATGTCTAAAGATTAAAGAAATCCAACAAGAATGTGTTAGCTACAATGCACAAGGCATCAACTTCACAAAAAGAAGACCTTTTCTGCAGGTTCTCCCACATTAACATTACTCGCAAACACAATTAACAATCAAAGTTAAACTTCAGTAGCATCCTCTGGCTTGAATTCAGATACTTCTACTGTATCGTATGTTTAGCACAATAGTAAAAATTTGACTGCTGATCACCACTGGACTCACAGTCCTGGTATTAACAGTGAAGGAAGCAAGTACTTCTGACATCAGCATCCTCTATGTCAAAGGTTATTATTGAAATGCAATCATTTGCCAAAAAGGCTCAAAATAATGGAAGGATCTGAAAGACCATATTAGCGCTGCATTATAGCTAACTAAATAAATAGAGGGACTTCAAGATTATAAATTAAACTCTCCCAATGAAAACAAAAGGAGATCTTCTCACCTTAGATTCTAGAAAGTAGCCTTTAAAATAGCGATAATTTGCTACAACTCCCCTTGGGATGTCAATAGTCTGTTTCCACAAAGTGCTGCGGAAAGAAACAAAGGCTATTACTAACACTAAAAAGCATTATGAAAAGTAGACATGAAAAGCAAACTGATGGAAAGTTTTTGGTGTTTACCCATCGCCCTCGGGGTGAAGTATTACGGCTCTTTGGGCACACCAGCTGCCAAGCGTCTCGCAGCTACCCACGACCGCGATGGACTCTCCTGCAGAAAAACAGCACTGTGACAACTGAAGCATCTCCCAGCAGCACCAGGCACTTCCATAAAATAACGGGCAGGCTACTAGACTCCGGCACAGGGATGGCATCAGAAATAACTCACGATACCTCAATTCCAAAATTCTGAACATGCAACGGTACTGGTTTTTCTGAAGTGGTGATAAGCAACTCAAAACTATGGTTTTCAATTGTTCAAAAAAACTAAGGAAAATGATAGGAATCATTGCGGTGTCAACAAAAAAATTGTTGCACTGCTATCACATAAATCATAGTACTGTATTCTATTCTGGACTGTATTGTTGTTGCTTTCATTAACAAAAATGCCATTTTTATAATGTTGAAATGTTTTTGCTAAAAAAGCTTATGTTTACTTATGTGGGATAATCTTGTTCTTACCATGATATCGAATTTGGAATCAAGAACCATGTAATTCTACTGGTATTGGTACAGGCTACTAAGTTTCTTGTATCTTGACATCGCCACTCCTGTGTGATGAAGCTTATTCGCATAACATGACCATGCCCTACCTGAGCATGTCGATCCTCTTATACTGAGGGTTACTTGAATGCGGTCCATGACTGACAAAGAAAAAAACCTAAAAATGAAAATAAATCATTAAAACAAGAAGTTATTACACATAAACTTTATAGACAGAAAAAAAACCTAATGTGGAAGGGGTTAACCAATTCGTCTCTCCCTCACATGATCATCGTTCCTGAGAATAACAGTTACAGAACTACGCAGCTTTAACAACAAATTACACAAGTGCCACAATACTGTTAAACAACCTTTCGCATTGCCGATGTTTTTTGCTGCTACACGTAAAAAGCTAAAACTTCAGCCTGTGTGAACGAACACGTTTTACTATGAGGAATTTGTACTCTGGCCAAAGACAGGTCTGTACTTTAACACTGACAATTACAAAACAACTCTGACAATAAGCAAATGTCAAATACCCTGACAGCAGAAACCAGGTATAATGAAGGCAGAATATAGTACAGGAGCATATAAATTAGATGATGTCTCAGCTGCAGTTACAGACCTGCAGGTAGGGCAGTGGTTAAGGATGAGGCCTTACACCTGGAATGGCGTCTGGTTCCGCGCCCACAAAGGGTTCTGCTGTTGTACCCTTGAACTTGGTATTTAGGCTGAATTGCTCCACTAAAACAACCAGCTATGCAAAAATAAAAACAAAATATGCATCTAATAAGCAACTTAGCAATATATGAGCAGCCTACTCAATTTACACATGCAACCATTTCCTTTTCACTCCTTTGCACCACCTATCACTTTTACAACCAATTACACAGTACGGATATTTATTATTAATGTTTATTGGCTAATGTCTAACGACTAGTCTCTTTATAATTGTGTGTCTTTTTTATTTATAATCACCAGTCCAGTCTTTGAGTTATAGAACCCATGCATTTCATTGCAAAATGCACGGAGTATTCAGTATAACTTGTGTATGTGGCACGAAAAAAACTTAGTAATAGAGCTTATAGCGCTGCCTGTGAAATCGTAAGAGAAATAATTTTAGGTTGGGCACACAACAGACCGAGGTGCCAGTGGGTCTCATGAAAATCGAGCAAAAGCTGACACGTCACCATGGTAAAATAGCATTAAAAGACGGCGATGGCAAAACACTAGCATTTAAATACGGACAGTGCGGTTTCTCCTAGCCCTGACTGTAACGTTAATCATCCTCGCATAAACAAAAGTTTAAAAGGCTCAAGCAGTGAAAGTACATACCGGGTTTTTGCCCCTCTGGCTACAAAATACCCACAGACAGCGAGGCTAACATGATTTTTAAGGCCAGTTACACTCTAAAGCGTGTAACTATGGATGCCAATAAATACAGAGTTCGGCGGCGATTTGGTGTTATTTAGTAGCATTATTCCGGCTCGGCTGGTGAGCTCAAACCGCCCCAAGCCGGATCCAGCTTGACGGGCAGTCTCGCGAGCCACTAAACCGGCTAGACATTGTTAGCCGCCGCTAGCTCACCTCCACAGAACGGTGACCCGCTGGTAGAGCAGCCTACTTTCACTGGCCTCCCGGAGTCCACTCTTTGGGTGACGCAGTGTCGTCGTACTCCACCTACCCCTCCATGAACCTACCCTTACCGCGGTCACGATATCCTAAGATCCTCCGCAAGACAGTGGATGCCTGACTCTGCGCCGCAGTGCGATTGTCGCCGTCAGTAAAATGGCGAGCCGCCGGCGCAAATCAACCAAGACAAATACTTAAAATACAAACCACGGTTTCCTGCATAAATTCACTAATTTGTAATCATCATATGGATATATATGCATTGCACCGACGCTTTCCTGTACGCGGCGACTTTACTCAGTGAAGCTGAAGGTGGAAATATACTGTACCACTTTCAATATATCTTGGCCCACCATGCCGATCTTGATATACTGTTCATTGCTTTACTATACTGCTCAACACTAAAGTTGTTCGTTTATTGGCCATTCCATTAATCGGTGTACTCGATGATTGGTCAGTCATAGTTGCAGTCGATTCATGGGACGCTTTCTCAGATAAGAGCCAGACAGGAAAAACAACTTTATTGGCGGATGAGTCTTTTCCCCGCGACCCACTGGCTCTCGTCCTCGTACAAATAACCTCATGCGTATAAACCACAGTAAATGCACGAGGGATTTCTTCAAAAAATTCTAATTCAAAAATGGAATTTCAATTCAGCAGATTCTGCTACAGAAAGTAATTAACCAAAATAGAAAATGAGACTTAAGAGACTTATTTAAAGAATGTGGAGTCCTATAACGACACACGTCTCGATTTCTATGAAGCAAAATAAACTTAATTCAAATTATAATAAATACTCTGAACTAAAGAACACTAGGCTACAAAGAAAAAAACATTAAAAACAATTTCTATAAAACTCCTCATTAGAAATTGTGGGACCACATATTTAAACGACAAAACTGTATTTTGATAGTTGACTCTGAAATCTATAGTTTCATATTATTC
>JABFDZ020000043.1:15721338-15752409 GCA_019775955.2 Pollimyrus isidori
ATTTCTAAAGAATGCTTTCAGCACCTTGTTGAATCAATGCCACATAGAATTAAGGCAGTTCTGAAGGCGAAAGGGGGCCAAACACCGTATTAGTATGGTGGTCCTAATAATCCTATAGGTGAGTGTATATATCCCTTTGAAGATGCTCAATAATCTCCCAAATGCCGATTCTGGCAATCAAGACCCGAGGAAGCCCTTTTTAACATCTTTTTCTCTGCATTCCACCAGCCTTATTTTAAATGCTAAAATGCACGGATACTGAAAAGTAGATAAAAACGAGATCAATGAAGACACATGGGATTTAAGTGATGCACCTTTAATTTCTGATTCTGCGTCTATATTTCGGCAAAACCAGTACAAGCTGCGGTGGAGTTGTTGGGGCATTACGTTAAGACTTAGGTTACGCCTGCCTAAAACCCCCAAATAAAACGGAGGAATATGCTTTGGACATTATTCAGGACACACGATAGGTTTATGTTGTTAACATTCGCGGTTAATATCTTGTGCTGGAAATGCATTTGCAGAGTGAATCTACGAGTTTTTATCTGACTCATTTTAGTACACAGATATGACATTTTTAAGACAAATAGAGGGTAAAAAAATCACGAACAGGCACCACTGATTTTCACTAATTTGGCGTCTGTGCCAGCATTTAACAGAGAAATCCAATTTCTGCAGCCGCTTTGTCTGGATTGTACCCTTATGGCGAGCTGAAGGCCAGACAGACATCTCACCAGCGCTAATTATCTCTGCCCTGCTGCCTGCCAAAATTGATGCAGGCTTTCGTTATGTCCCCGCCATGAGGCGTTTTATTTTGGGCAAGACCATAATCACGATAAATCACTTGAATTTTTTTCTGAAAAGTACAGATCCATATATTTTTAAACACGGCAGGCACAGAAACCAACCCAAACAGCCATGACGGTGTCAAATATTCAGTAACAGGAAAGCCGTTGCTGAATTATTTATGTTAGATTTTATTTTCTTCACAGGAGGGCGGACAGGAAAGGAAGGACCGGAAGTGCCGTGCAAATTGGGTGTGACGCTGCATTTGGAACATGAAAGGACCATTGAAGAATAATATTGGGTTAAGGTTCAAACACCAAGGGGAAGTGGGAATATAAACAAAAAGGTCTCTATTTAAATGTAACATCCTATGTTGTAGCATAAACTTTAATATGAATTTTTTAAAAAAATTATATCAAATGTTTTTTTTTAATTACTGATAAAATTTTCAGTGGAAAAGTACCTTGTTTTCTATAGCCTTAAGTCTCCAAAATGTGTTTCTTGTTTTCCAAAAACTGAACTATTACAGACCATTAACTGAAGGCCTTTTTCAGGACAGGGTGACCTTTAGCTGTAGTTCAGACCCGTGTTAATGATAATTCGTCAAGGCAAACTTAATAGTGTTGCGTAATAGATTCTGGCTGAGATGGACTTGCTGCTCCAGGGAATGATTGTGCTTTGAATGGATCCATAAAACTAGAGGACAGTTTCAGGCTCAAAAAAAAAAATCTAATAAAAGACTTTAAAAAAATGCTATGTTGGTAAAATCATACATGGTTACAAAATTGTGCATGTTCATCAAACACATCACACACACATAATGTATACACATCTTGAAACTATAATGAAAAATATACATATTTTTTGCTGAAAAATTATAGACCAAGCAGTAGGAACCTTAAAGAAGTCAAAAGAGGAATCTAGAAAGATCTTAATGATCCCGTCCCACTATCAAATGGAGTCGATGCAAAGTCACAGAATAAATGCAAATAATTCCTGGGTATCATGTGTGCTGCTCTGTGTCTCCCTTTAAACAAGCCACCGTGACTCTGTACGATGGCCAAACAGGGTTGGAGATCGCATACAGCAACGGGAGGGTGCGATATTTACTATGGGTCCTTGGCTTTCTACGTCCAGCAGATAATTGTGACCTCCGTGGTGCTGTAGGAGCAGTGCCAGGCAGCTGGACCTCGTCGGAGTGCACATCACGCGGACGTGTGAACGCGTCGCTGTCAGCCGTTTGTCGAGCCAGAGCTCTGGACCGTGATAAACTCAGTTACACATAACCTCCAGTCTCATGCAGAGTATTAATGAGGTGGCAATTAGCCACTGATATGAGCTCCCTGCTTTTGAGGAAATGTTTCTCCTGGGAAGTGTTCTTGTTGGCCTGTGTCCAGGTCTGTTTCTTCAGATGTTCTCCTTGATTTGGAACCTATTACTGAAGCCGCCATGTTCTCCCAGCTGAGGTCTGAGGGTTTTTATGGTGTACTGAAGAAAATCTTTTGTTGGATTTAATTAATTTTATTAAGTTATTGGATGAAACTAATTTATCTAAGAGGTGATGTAAATGTAAAATTTATTGGATTAAAAATTTTTGGTACTGCCAGCTCAGAAATTTTATGTTATATAGAGTGAACGAAGTTTAGTGGAGTGTAATTAATGTTTTTTAATCAATTCAACAGCATCCATGTACATTCCATGTAGTTGTAATGTACATGTTTGGTTAAATTTAACTTATGGCATCAGATTTGTTGACATAAGGCCATTTTGATTACCAGGCATGATGGGTAATATGTGTGGAAAGGTTTCAGCAGAGCTCTGACGCCCTTTGCTGTGCAGCTCCAGGAACCGCCCATTCCCCAGTAGACCAGCGGGGCTGGATGTATATTTGCCTTTGATTGTTCTTTTTTTTAATCCACTGCTGCTGAACACAGCAAGAGTATAAAACCCCCAGTTGCAGGTAAATTAATTTGCTGCTGACTGCAGCCAGAGGGATGGGTCATAGAGGGATCAGTGTACTGTGTACTGTTGGGAGTCTTTGCCCTCCATGGGAGAATCTTGTATGGAGGGGATCCTGTGTAGCCCAAGATTCACAGATGGGGAGGTTGTTAGCCAAGAGGTGTCTTGGATGTAAGAAAGGGTAATTAGTCCTGTTCCCCCCATCTTAGCCCCTTTTACTACAAGAAGAATGCACCAAAACCTGCCCAAATTAACCTTGAGGTGCCCCACCCATTGAAGAGAGCTCATCAGGACACTTATAAATACCAGTACAGCATTAAAGGCAAAGAGCCAGTTAGCATACACCATTTAACCCTGAATATATGCTGAACTACTGTTAACCTATATACTTAAATGAAACATAACTTATAACATTAGCTTCGTAACACACACCATTTAACTTGGTCAACCCGAAGAACCCTGAACAATAACTAACAATGAAATGTGGTATAGAGTAATATCCATTTTATACCATCCTCAATTGTGGCGGGTTTCTAAAAATTAAGCATAATATAAGTCTGAATATTAAATGAGAAAAATGATTTCTTTTGTTCTTCTATCAGAAGTCTTGGACTAAAAGCAATGAGGCCACCACCCATTATATCTACTCAAGGGTCTGTCAGTTCTCGCACATCTGCTGTGACGTTCATGCAAGAAATCTTATGGTAAAAACACATTATTCCATTGTAAACCTAAAATTATCTACATCAAAAGCATTGGGGCGGCATTGCAAACACTACAGACTACAAATAAAACTGCTACATATATTTAAATGCCTTGAATTGAAAATTTCACACCAGCCAGCTGACCATAGTCAGCAACCCGGCATTATAAACTGGGATGGTCATATTGGCAAGACCCAGGTCAGTACTTAAACTTGTGGTCAAGCGACTTTGCCTAGCCTCTACCATGAACACTTCAGGGATTCAACTTGCCCCTTTTAACTACATTCTGTTCTGTGTTCTCACTGCTTCTGCTGTACTTATGCCTGCTTTTAGCTATAATTGCTTTTCTGGGAAAAATAAAGTTTGAATTGAATTTGTCCATTCGGGTTCTTACCTGCAAAAACACCTGCTTAGATTTGCTTTCTTTACTCATGAATGGTGGGCATCAAAAGCCTAGTGAAATGACGCTAGATTGTTAATACATTGTTAAAGATTGCCTGCCAATTAATTTTGAGACGATTTTGTTTTTTTCACTCTCCTTTCACTGTTAGTGATCAGATATTATGAATCTAAATAATTTAATAGTTAAGTTTTTTAAATTTAAACCCTTCAGTTGTTGGTGGAACATTGCTGACCCTGTCCTCCAGGAGAATGGACTCATCTGTGAAATAAAATCTAATATGATAAATTCCCATCAGTATGAATAATTTAAATTAGTTTAGTTAAACATGATAAGCATTGGGCATGTTCAATTCAGCAGGTGCAAGGAAGAAGCAAAGGTCCCGAATCTTAAAATGTAAAAAATGCGATTCCCCAGCCCTGCAGTCAGCAACGTGTGCACTGGAATTGCAAATGCATGTGCATTCTTCCTCAAATACATGTGCGGCGTTTTTAACACCAGTGCAGTTGTCAGCACTGTTCCTTCTCCAATTTGTTCAGCCTGTAACCACCCATCACCCCACCCCACTCCCTTAAAAACCGAGCTCAGATCCCAATTCTGGCAGGTACGCATTGAAGTGGATGCAGTTTGGACAGGGCTTTCTTCACTCCGAGTGCCGTTTATGCGGCAGAGACGGACAGAATGTCCTGCGTGGGTGTGTAAATACACAATACACGTGCGCACTACAAAGGCGCACACACAAAGTGGCAGAGCCGCTGGCTGTGTCCTGAATACATAAGTAATCAGACATCTCTGAAAAGAAGCCTTTGAAATCACACCTGGACTCTTCTTGTTCACCTAGTCCACAGACCTCATTTACAGTCTGCCCCCCTGTCCCCGTTTGTCCATTGGCCCCCATGTATTGACACCCGACACATTTGTATTGATATGTGATTATGTCATGCAGCATGAGATGATATTAATCATCTATGGTAGTTGAAACTACTAAAATGAACGCTTCCTATAATCAAAAACTCTTTTATACTTAGGTGTAGGGTCCCATGTCCATAACAGAAAGGCAACATTATTTCTAGGTACTGATAATGTTTTCTGAGAGTTGATGCAAGTTGGGTCATGACATTTGGCAATTAAAAGTTTTAATTGTGAAAATGACCTTGTGGTTATAGTACAACTTATCAAATTCTATTCAATACATTAAATGCACTATAATGAATGTTGAGGTTGTCAGCTACACAATTAGGAGAAAACAAGCTACAAGCAAGTGTCACTTTGTGACTGATGAATTTGTTCTTGTGTATAAGTAAGGCCTTTACATATAAATAGTGACACTTTTCATTAGGCTGCCATTTTAAGGAGGTATGACATTTTGCATGACCTAAAGAATTTAGTCCAGTCACTGGCATTAAGAACACTATGATTTGATCTATTTTTAAAGTTTTGGTAAAACTTATATTTGCTTGTGAAAGCTTGTTTTATATCATGATACTTCATCCTCAAACTTAAAAGAAACACTCTCTTCTTTGAACATGTCCCTGACAGGCTGACAATTAAAATAACATATTCTCAGCTATTTATAACCCTTCTGTTGTGAGAATTATTTTTGGAGAATAAATGCAGCAATCCTACATTTATTGTTATTACTCTGACTAATGATGAAAAGTTATTTTATTATGTGTATCCAGCATTAGAATTAACTGAATTGCAGAGCTGATTTCTCAGCCCAATAAAGTCTTACCTTGGCTGCCTTACCTTACCAGGTCTACACGGTGGGTTTTTTCCCATTTAATCTTCACTGAAATTTCCACATCTGACGTTTTGCCCCCTAACTTTCACTTTGAAGATGCAGCACTTGAGTAAATCAATACCAGACATTGGTAAGCAAAGCCATGGTAGTAGCCCTATTGACTGAATCCTGTGGGCTAACGCTACACCAAATGCGGACGGTAGAAATGTGACTAAACCAGACACAAACTCATCTAATCCAGCCTTTGTATGGACCATATGGTATGTGTGCTTATAACCAAATGATGTTTATAGATAATGATTTTTCTGTATGAATCATGTTACATCAATTCCTTGTGTATACAGGCATTGAGATCTCTATCAAACTCATTCCAGTAGGTGCTTTCAAATGTGCAGTATTTTGGCATTTGCAGTAACATATCTGGAAAGTGTTCTTTCAGTGGTAGAGTCCTTGTGAGGTTTTTCGGTGCTTGGAGTTTGGACATTATTTTAGTTGTTGTTGCTTTCAGATGTTGCAGGTGAAGCCTTCAAAAACATACTGAGAACGCAATAGTCTAGTCCAATATAAAATGAATAGGCTTATAATAAAGTCTATTGTTTAATGAATCCTTGAATTACCCTGAATAGTCACTATAACAAACTCAATGCTTATTCAAATGAACCTGTCTATATTCCAAAGAGTGTTTGAAATAATAAATAAACTTGTTTGAAATTAAAGTATTATGTCCTTGTACTGTTGATATGGTTACCAAAATGATAATAGACAGGTGCTAATGTGTATTCTATTTTTGGTCAATTGCTTTTCTTAGGTTATATTCCAGGTTTTATCATTACATGTGCTAATCATTTTTTATTGTGTTAATTGGTTAGATGAATGTATGATGTCAAGGGTTAGGAACTGGATGATTTAGAGTACAAAAATCTTAGTCAATCAAATAAAACAATGTTTAAATGATCTTCATGTTGGTGTTACTTGGTGTGAAATTATGTGTTTTAAAGAGTGTCAGCTTAGCCATTTCTGAGCCTCTCCTGAAGTTATTTTAGCATTTGCAGCAACCAATCTAAAACACCCATGTATTTTTTGACACAACCACTAGCATTTCATGTTCGGCTAATCAATATCTCGGCATGTTATTTAACTAATTACATCAGCACACCCAAAAACACACTGATGCGTGTGACAGTGTGACAGCAGTGCTGATCACAGATATTCACAGAGGGGTCAGGCAGTTAGAGTGTGACTTCTACCCAAAAGATGGGTGATTAAAATCTCAGGAGTGCTTAGTGCTGTAATCCACCCAACGCTCCATCTTCCAGCCATTTCCCCAAAACAGCAGAGGTGGGTTCTTCAGGTCCAGAAAGGAGCTGGTTGGTTGAAACAAACCAAAATGTACGCTCAGCTGGTTGGTTGAAACAAAATCTTGGTCTGGATTTTTACTTTCTTGACTTGAACGTTCCACCTTTGTAAAAGAGTATGGTGGTGAAACGTGACAGGGGGACAGTTTGGAGAAGGCGCCTGGCTTAACCCCGGGGTTTGCAAGCAGCTTGAAGGCACCAGAGTACTTCTAAATTCTTAAGAAAAGTACTACAATAAATACAATAAATGCATAAAATTATCGGAGGTTAATTGTATAGCGGGGATAACATTTTCGGCGACATCTCGGAGCAAACAAAGCAAGCGGCTGACAAACCGTGGCCGCGCACGCCAGGCTTAAAAGGCAAATGCGGAAACGCGCGCCGTCCCCGGCTTCGGAAAGCGAACACGGAAAACAGGAGAAGAAAATTGAGGGAAATAATTCCTATTGTCTTTTAATAACACATACTGGACGAGCCAGCGCTTTGATTCCGATATCTGCACAGACATCTCTTTGTACTAAAATGCGTGTGTGGTTTGAAGTCAAACACTAATATATGTGGCCATTGTATAGATTAAAGGTCAAATTTCCTTTAAAACTCCTGTTCTGATTTATGTGCCTCAAATAGCCTGTAAATCACTTTGATTCATGTGTAGATAACATGTATACAAATGTAACTTTCATTTGTTTTGAAACAAATTGATGTTATTAATTTTATTCTACTGCAGTGTTATGTCTGAAAGCCTGCGTTTCGCTTTACAGTGTTACTCATTGAAATATTAATAAGTCCATGAACATTCAGTACTTGCATCTTGTATAATTCATCGCCTTCAACCCTCAGATTCAAAACTTTGGAAAAATCGAAACTTCCATCCAAGTTTGAACCCACCCATCTTCCAGTGCCTTATCCTTGGTTGCCCACTTTGGTTGTCCTCTGGCATTCTTTCTTCCCCTTTCCCTCTATAATGCACCATTTTGTATGATGGGAAATGATGTAGTAATTGATTGCTACACACCCCTGTCAAGTGCCTTGGGTGGCAGTGTTGTGAAAGGTTCTATATAACAAATAAATTGAACATAAAAGCATTGAAGCTGGTGTGGTGAAGTGTTGTCTTACCTTCCTGGGACCTGGGTTCGAGTCTCTGACATGGCTCCATGTATGTGGAGTTTCTTCTGGGTACTCTGGCCCATTAACCCATGCAGTGCCCCAGGGAGCAGGTAAACACACTAGGAACCAAGGGGCAACAAGACAGAAGAGAGAACAGGATGGCCAGTGACACCTGCTGGCCAAATGGGGACAAACACAAGAGAACAGGACCGGGCATGTATGGATCCTGACAATTTGACTGAACTGGGCGTTTGATTTCAAATGTAGTTTTGTGTGAATTAGTTTCTTATGATAGCAATAGATTTGCTTTTTGTTGGACACTTAACTTGAAAGATTCATAACAAATGGACCTTTTAAGCATCTAGTTATTTGGTCCAGTTGCTGTCTTGATTATCGCCAATATTACACTGTTTCATTGATGCACATTCTGTAAAAATCTTACTGCCGCTAAAATTAAAGCATCATGGGGGCCAGACCCCCCCCCCCGCCACCAAAACCCTGACCGCGATAAGTGATTAAATTAGAAGATGTATGGACTGAGGGATGGGGAGAAGGATGGATGGATGGAAGCACAGATGGAGGGATGAATGAATAGAGGAATCAAGTATCATAGATGATAGGTAACAGTTGATGGACATCTCTGTGTTGATGTAAATATATATTATTATTCACTCCAACCTTCAAGTTTCATTGTCACACGTGTTTGGAGGATAACAGAAAAAATCTTATGCTGCAGTTGCGTGGGAGGAGGCAGGTACATAGAAGGACAGTGAAAACGGTAGCAGAATAAGAGACAAAACAGTGCAATATAAGAACAAGTGGACAGTAAATAATCACAAAATCGATGATGCAATGGGGACGAGGATGCAATAATAATTACAGAGGTAGCAAAGTAATATGTGAATGTCGAACCTGTGGTGTTTCAGACACGACAGAGGAGAGTCTCTCCTAATTTGACAGAAGAGTGCTTTCAGCTAAGAGTCCCTAGGGGACATCATATCTTTGTACAATCCTGTACATCCAAAAGAAGGAGAGCAGTTTAAAAGGAACTTGCTGAGAGCTGCTACACCCACAGCTGTCTTCACTCGCCTCTCTCCCCACGGAGAGGGGGAGGTCAGGAATGCAGCGGTGAATGTGACAGTATCACTTTTTAAAAAATTATTTCTGCAACCATGGAAACCACCCATCTATCCATTTTTCATAAATGTGTAACTGATGCAGGGTCATGCTGGGACTGGAGACTTGCCAGGAAGCACAGAACAGGGGGGCAGGGGACACCCAGGAGGGGATACCAGCCCGTGGAAAGCAGAATTAAAAAATGTAACTGAGTCGGGGTTTATCAGGGACATCACCGGGAAATTCAGCTATGTGTTTTCGATGTGTGTTGCATCGAAAAGGAGAACAGATATCTGGTCATCTCGCGCAAATAGGGCAGAGTGGTGACTCTGAGGCTAGGAATCTGTGCTAGCAATCAGAAGGTAGCTGCTTTGAATCCTGTGAATGCCTGGAGTGATTCTACCCCATTGAGCCCTTGAGCAAGACCCTTAATGTGCAATTGCTTCATCCTGGGCATGACATTAATCTACATCCAGCCCTGTAAGGAGGTCCTCCAGCTAACAGGGAAAAACTTGGGGCTTGGCGGTAGGATTTGTACTCTAGTCACTGGGAAATAAAACCTCACACTGGTCCATTCAGACTAGTGTGGCGCTGAGGTATCACCTGCCACATGGCTGCACCCAGGGTCTCATCCATGAGGTGGTTTGCTGTGTGGCAGTGCACTGTAATCAGTGCATGCTCCTTACCTACCTCACATGCATCTTTCATGGTGGCATCATTTTGGTTTGCGGGTCCCCTAAATAAACTTGTGGAGATCTTTAGCAATAAACGGATCTATTTAAACGACACGGCTTTCATTAATGTGGGGCTGCTCCACAGCAAGCTTCAGTGAAAGCACCCGTGAAACACAATAAAATGTCGTGGGTCCTGCACAATCAAATGAGCCTCTAGTTTCCATTTGGAATGCTTTGTTTCATTTTTACCATCTAGCCATCAACCCAGGCCCTTTTTTAGGCGCCAAACAGAGACGAGGCTATTCAGCCCACCTTAGGATCCACGCCGCCAACCTTCTGAATACAGGCAAAGACAGTGAACCAGCTGAGCCACAAATCACCCCAGAGCACTGCTGGCTTTGGAGGAATAGCTTATTTTTACAGACTAATGTTACTTAGAACAGGTATTGTATGTGACTGCTGGGTACCCATGCTGTACAACCACTCTGAGATGTTTATCTGTTAAAACAATACGACTGTTAGCTTTTTTGGCCCATATATCAATATATATATATATAGCAAACGCCACGATGAACCACATTTTATGTTAACTTTAGTTCCATTTAGTGTAATATATATAATATAGGATATATCCAAAGGCTCATCCAATTATTTGCAAATGTACTTATACTGGGCATCATTGCATCTTCATTCTTACAGGGTCGTGGGTTTGATTCTTATACCCTTTGTATAGCTTCCATACCTGCCAGGGTTTGTCCTGTTATGCTCCAGGCTTGCAGTGACCCTGAATTAGATAAGCAATTAGATAAGCAATTCGTGGATGGGGTGGGGGAGATAGATAATCTAACACAAAGGAAACAGCAGCAATACAAAGTCAATTACAGTAACTAAGTGCTTTCATTACCTATTATTGAACCTAGGATATAAACTGATATAATGAGATTGTAAGTGAGACCCTTGGATCAGACTTAACACGAATATTTGTACTTTCATATGAAACATATTGTGATTAAAAACCCGAGCAAGCTACTTAACAGTGTGAAATTCAAAACTCATCTGGGAAATTATTATTTTTGCATATTAAGACTGTCAGCTTATGCAGTGTAAGTTGCATAAGAACATAATTAATTTACAAATGAGAGGAGGCTATTCAGCCCATCAATCTCGTTTAGGGAGATCTTAATTAATAGCTCAGAGTTGTTAAAATCTTATCTAGCTCTGATTTAAGGAAACCCAGGGTTTTAGCTTGCACTACATTATCAGGAAGACTATTCCATACTCTAACTACACGCTGTGTAAAGAACTGCTTCCTCAAATTCATTTTAAAATGTTCTCCTGCTAATTTCCACTTATGGGCACGAGTTCTAGTATTTCAACTAATATTGAAGTAGCCATTTGGCTGAACAGCATTCAGACCTGTTAAAATCTTATGTACCTAGATCATGTTCATCCTTAGTATCCTTTGCTTGAGGTCTAAAAAACTCAGCTCAGCTAACCTCTCCTCAGAAGACAATCCTCTAAGACCAGGAATCATTCTCATAGCAGACATATGTATGTTAACATCACAAAAACACAAGAAAAAAATCCAGATTTCCTATGCTTGGGATGGAGAGTATCTGTCAATTCACAATTATTTTACAAGGAGCTACATTTACTAAATTGAGATTTTACAGTAATGTAGATCGTTATTTTCGTTCCATGATCAATCAGGAATATTTTATCAGATTATTACCTCAAAAAAATGTAATAAAAAAAGAATTACAGGGAAATAAAAACCATAAGGAATAAACACATGTGAGAGTTAAAGTAGCAGATGGTGAATTCATGGAGGACAGGAGAGGTGCACGAATAGTTTCTCTCCTAACGATGACTTCGTGACGCAGCCTCCGATAACAAAAATGCAGCCCCCAGCATGGCAAGCTCTCTTGGTGTGCCCCCTCCCCCCCCCCCCCTTGGTATATCAGAGCAGACAGGTCTCGGCAGCAGAAGTAAGCCGGGCTGGGCTGAGCGGCGCTGGGCGCAGGTTTTGTCGCGGTGTTACCGGCGCGACAGGGAATTTGGTCTCCTGGGTTTGACTTCAAATATTGTTTGACTAAAAAAACTATACTAAGAATTATATTGAAGAATTTGACATAATACTCTGCAGCATGAAAGTTGCTTTTGTCCTAGTCCTGGCGGTAACCTTCGTCGCAGGTAGGTAATCGTGCTTAAACTGCGTTCACTCAAACTGGGGTGCCTTTTTTCGGCAGACGGTCCCCTTTCAGGACCATGGCGAGCGGCTCTATACTACAGGGCAAATCCTTCATGAACTAGTGCTCATCTCTGAATTACATTTTCATCTTTTCCGCTTTCATTTGGAAAATGTTTTGGCAGGGTGGAAAACACCCGATGACTACTTACATGTATATGTTGTGTAACTAGTTCGACGTACTTTATATTATATAACACTGACATTGTTATTCGTGTTCAGCTATATGTAATTTAGATACTTTATCATCACTCAAAACGGGGGAAAAATGCAAAAATTAATGCGGGTGTACATAAAATCTGTTCTGTGAAAAATGTATGATTTGCAGGCAAACTATCCCTTCCTGTTGGACAAGAGAAAACGGGACAGGAATTGGTAGGTAACATGAACTGATATACCGATGGTTTCTGAAAGAAGTAATATTTCTGCACGAATATTATATTTGTTGAAACGCATTTGCTTTCAGGCGACGCGCTGCGTGGTTGAAGTCCTGTCCAAGGCTCTTTCCAAGGCGAGCGCTCCGCCGGTGCATCCTCAGTGCAGGGATTTCTTAAGAGCAGGTACCCTGGCAGTAGCGTGCTTCTGTTTCGTCTGCCTTTGCTATAGAAACGATCGGTTTTCATACATTATAGCTGTATCAGTTTTAAAGCGTTGCAACGTTTTGAAAGGGCTTTAACACATACTGTGTATGACTGCAAACACACAGCCACAGTGTTTCATATACATTTACAATGCAATTTATTTTATCTAAAATACACAAAGCAAAATGAGGTAAAAAGCACATTACAGACATACCTTCAAAGACTCGACTAGGCTGAGCGTCTAATGAATGCCCAGGTACACGTGTAAGCAATATCGGCTCAAGATATTAACATACAATATTGTATTGTCTCTCTTATACGTACAAATAAATGGAAATACATCATAGAAACTGGCTTGCTTCAGTGGTCTTTCAAGCCCTAAAGCATTTAATTGTTCAGTCTCTGTGCTCATTCCAGCAAAGCTGCAGAAGATGCTGTCAGGCTGTGTTTAATGAGTCCATACATACAGGTCTGCTGCAGTCCACTGAGATTACAGTGTCCGCAGGGCAGTCTTGAAAAACTGTTTTTTCAGTACCGTTACATATCTTGTAACAACTAAGTACAGAACCACGGGCATTTCGATTTTATTTACTTCTTTACAGACTGAACAAAGCAACGCACAATTATGAAATGACTCAGTGTGAAATATCTTAAGGCACCTACATCGTTGTTTGGATTATTTTTAATATTACAAACATAGACTGCAACCAGTATGCAGGACAGCACATCGATGCAAAATTCTTTCACTTCTGAACAGTTATAATCCTGCCTTGGTTATATTGAGCAACTTTATCACAAGTTGACATTAAAAATGCAATTGGTCATGATAGTCCCAGTAGAATTATCGTTGTCTGCCAAGTTAAGACAAATCTTCATTTCATCTTCAGTTCATGTTAATTCCTGAAATTTGTGGGCATTAAGATGCACAAAAGAATGGCACAGTGTGAAAACAGACTAAAATCTAGATAATACTGTGTTTTGTGACAAACAATATTATTCCAAGTGTATCAGACTTGGGGCCATTCCAGAATGCATTCATCAGTTCCAATCCAAATCCGGAAATGAAACTGGGATTGACAAGAAAATTATGAAGAACAGAATTGGAAATTAAGTAGAATTCCAGGAAAATTTAAATTCCAACTTCAGTTCTATTTCAATGGATAAATAAGTAGTTATGGGAAAAAACATCATATGACAGATGGATATAAACGCTACATTTTTTTTTGTTTGTGGTCTAACATCATTTACCATTAGCCACGGATGAATTCAGTTCATTGCAATTAGCTGCAATTACCATAAAAGTTCAATATATCATTAAGCTTAACACTGAAACTTTGAGCACCGGCTAATGCTGAACATTCATGTCTGGATATATAACTGCAGGGATAAAACATGAAACTGAAAAGAAAAGAGAAGAAGAATCTGCTCCATTTGAGGGAACGAGAAGCCAAGAACAGGATGAGGTCAGACGGCAAGCAGAGGTGACAAGCATTAGGGGAGAAGACACAAAAGGGGACACAGAGGAGGCAGAGAACTTCTTAAAAGCACTTCAGGAGAATGAGCACCGCCTCCAAAATGGGGGGAGCCAGGAAACCATTACAAGCTCTGAGGAAAGAAGAAGTACAGATCACCACACAAATGATGATGATTATGAAGATGAAACATCTAAACACAGCCACCAAAGTGATGAAGTGGTCAGGGAGGTATCTGACCACAGTGATCTGAGGAGCAGAGAGCACTCTGAAACTTGGGGTGACCAAGAAAAGAGGTCTGACACAGAGGGCAACGATGAAAACACCAGGGAAATTTGGGGACCAACACATGGCTACCATCAGAACAAGCACAGGAGAAGTGGGGACTCTTCTGAAGATAGAGCGTCAGAAGAAAGTGAGACTGAGGACAGAGAGAAACGCATATGGAAGCCGACTCACAGATACCATCACAAGAAGCACAGGAGAAGTGGAGACTCTTCTGAAGACGAAGCCTCAGAAGAGTCAGAAGAAACTGAAGACAGTGAGAAACGTTTATGGAAACCAACTCATAGATATCATCACAAGAAGCACAGGAGAAGTGGAGACTCTTCCGAAGACGAAGCCTCAGAAGAGTCAGAAGAAACTGAAGACAGGGAGAAACGTTTATGGAAACCAACTCACAGATACCATCACAAGAAGCACAGGAGAAGTGGAGACTCTTCCGAAGATGAAGCCTCAGAAGAGTCAGAAGAAACTGAAGACAGAGAGAAACGTTTATGGAAACCAACTCATAGATATCATCACAAGAAGCACAGGAGAAGTGGAGACTCTTTTGAAGATGAACACTATATAGATCCAGAGGAAGATGAAGATGAAGAAAGACAAGTCTGGAATCTAGCTCATGAAGTCCAGGACCTCAAGCATAAGCGGAAGAGCGGTTCTTCTGAAGAGGAAGACCAGGATTTGCTAAGCATGCAAGAAAGGAACCATGAATTTTCAGAGGATGATGAAGCTAAAGCAAAGAGAATTTGGAGACCTACTCATACATACCACCCAAATAAGCAGAGGAGAAAAGGAGGTTCTTCAGAGGAGGAACAAAGGAGAAACCTACCTGATGAAGATGAAGAGGATGGGAGAAAAGAGCCATATTACAGTAGGAAAAAGAAGGATCAGTCAAGTGAGATGCTTGAGGACATCTATAAGCGACACAACTTGAAGGGTGATGAAGATCTTAGTAAAAGGCATTATCATTTAGAAGAGAGACGTTATACCTATGAGGATGAGATGCCTCACCATGATGAATCTGACAAAGATGAGGGAGAGGAACTGCAAGAAGACAAAGCGAAGGTTCTCAGATACCTTGTAAAAAGGGGGGATGGGGCTGGAGGCCAGAGTGAGGAGGAGGAGGAGGAGCGATCCCCTTGGGAGGAGCAGGAGTACCATCATCCTGCGTGGTGGAAGCACAGCCCTGAGCGAGGAGAGATGGAGGAGGGCAATCAAGTGGACCTGGACTGGTGGGACGGAAGACAAGCTGCTGTGGAGTCCTACCCACACCACCTCCAAGAGACCAGGCCACACCTGAGCAGCGAGATGGTGGAACTGGCCAAACTTCTCAATTACAAAAAAGCAGGGGTCCCTGGCATTCTCCAGCCACAGAAAAGTAGGAGCCTACACCAGCGGCCTCTCACTCCTGAAGAGGTAACACCATGCAAACCCTTACTAGAGCCCATGTTGGTTGTGTGGAAATATTACGACCAATAAGGTCATATTGTTTGAGGACGACGTCTGACTTGCTGAACAATACGAAAATATGGGTTTGCAGGAAAAATTCATTAACGGCTCATTGTTTGTCATGCAGTTATTTGTACATGCAGTCTTCAAAAGTGAAGTTTTTAATTGGAAATGAACAGTATGTCCATAAAAATGCAGTAAATCGTATACACAATATGTAAATTATCACTGCTATAATACAGCTACAAAGTTAAATTAAGCTTTTGCTTTGCTGTGTTTCAAAAAGCAACACCGTGAAGACCAGACTCTGGAGTCAGGGATATGTGCTCGAAAAGGGAAAATGTGAAGACGACCTTTTCTATAAAGGGAAACAAAAAGGAGGGGGGACCCAGAGGCATGACGCCTAGTGTAATTAAAATCTTAGGGCACATGGTTCTACATTGTGATTTTCTTAAGCTGTCATACTAATTGGCCATACTTAGTAGAGGCAGTGATATATCTGAAAGGGAAACATACACAGACACATGCCTACTGCAGCTCCTCACATCCTCATTGGGGATGTACATTAGTTTTACTGCTGGTTTAGCTCACGGTTTTTGACCTGCTCCTCCCACAATGCCATTGGGTATTTTTCCTTTTTATATTTTTTTCCACCCTCCTCACATCATCAGCGGTTCGTTAGATATCAAGACATTGCTTTTGATGTAATGCAATTTTAAAATGCATTTTTAATTTTTAATGCTTAATTCTCCACCAAAGGCGGCAGCAGAAATGTTTAGACACCGTGGAATTTCTTTGATTGTGACACACAGCTTTAATGAAATGGTTCTTCTGTTCTCCTGTTTCAGGAGAAGGAGCTGGAGAACCTGGCAGCGATGGACATTGAGATACAGAAGATCGCAGAGAAGATTCACGAAAAGGAGCGAGAATGACCCCGAAGAGAACCAGCAGTGACAATACGATGGCAAAGGCATCCACAGCTGTCCATCGACAAACAGTGCATCTTAAATAACGAGTGGCGGTCAGGTTGTTTCGTGTACTATTTTAATGTTCTAAAAACAAAAGAAAAAAACTGGCATGACAATTTAGTAACATAACTGTGTTCTTAACCTTGTCTGTTTTTCTTGCATTAAATAAAATTCATTGTTCTGGGACCAAAACAAAATCTAAGCTTTGGAAAAGAAAGTAAGTCACGGCTGTGGTCTGCAGGCGAGTTCAGCCCTCAGAAGCAGCACCCTCACATCGAATGGATGCCTACAAACGGAATGATTAGAGTACGGTTTCAAATGCTGTTTCGACGGAGAAGGCAGACAAGGGAGCGTTCACTTGAGAACCAAAATGATAAATACTCTCACACAAAGTAAAACGTAAGGAGACATCAACCCTCAGAGGCTTGAAGCTTCCTCCTCTTCACTGTCGGCTCGTCGGGTCTCTGGCTGCCCGATGGGGGGGAGGGGTCACATTCGATGGTGGTCCCGCTCAGGAGGTATCCTCCGGCCCCGCTCATCAGCAGCACCGGGTGAGTTCTATTGGGCAGCACCTTCAACACAAACCCATAGCAGCGTTAAACAGGCCCAGAACCAAGCCACACCTTTAATACGCACGTGGGCTTTGATCTGGCCACTCATGTATAATGGGTGAGGTGGACTTCCTGATACAAAGAGCATAACCAAACCTCAACATTAACCATCTATCCGATGCTTCAGTCTTGGAGTACATTTAGACTTCAGTCAATATTCAAAAGTTACAGCATAGTAAAATACATTGCTAAAACACTGTAGATGGCTGCAAGTGTCAGCCATTTTCCATACAGAAGTGTGAGGGATTTTGTCAGCGCATTCGCCACTTAGAACCTCACTACAGTCTCCCAAGTTGGCGCTACTTCGCTGACGTCTCGCTGCGGTATGTGGTCGCTACATGTTTTCAAGTCAGTTTCACTACAAACTTGTGGAGCTTAGAGGTTATCCGTATTGCTAGAAGTAGACAAAAATACACTCTAAATCAGCCAAAATTTCCGCGTCCGTGCACCACTGTTAACCAAAAATGGTACTTGCCACATTAAACCAGGAAAGAAGTGTAAGTGATGCGCAGGCATGTAGGTGCACTAGGACACGTGGGGCTGGGTTACCTGATAGTGCCTGAGCCACGTCTCTGACAGCCTGAGGTTTATCACTCCCCCAATCTCCCGCAGTTTGCTGTAGCACTCAATCAACGGCTGTGGATTAAACCAGAAAAAAAGATGAAACAGCCGCGCGGTGACAGCAGGTGTAAAAGGTGCCCAGGCGTCGCCCAAATTACCTCTCTGTACTGGCAGTAAACCACGAAGGGCCTGGAGGGGGCGACGAGCTTCAGGAGACTGAGCAGGATGGGGCAGGGCTGGAACCGGCCGGCGATCAACAGCCTGGGGAAGAGCGCAGCCGTCAGCGCGGACTGACAGCGAACATAACAGGCAAACAAACAAGGAACAGCAATCTGTGGAGGGCAGAGCTGTCAGCGAGATCTGGCAGCGAACATAACAGGCAAACAAACAAGAAACAGCAATCTGTGGAGGGCAGAGCTGTCAGCGATATCGGGCAGCGAACATAACAGGCAAACAAACAAGGAACAGCAATCTGTGGAGGGAAGAGCTGTCAGCGAGATCGGGCAGCGAACATAACAGGCAAACAAACAAGGAACAGCAATCTGTGGAGGGCAGAGCCGTCACCCGGATCTGGCAGCAAACATAAAAAGCAAACGAAATGGAACAAAATTCGGTGTAGGGTGAAGCTGAGAGCATTGTCTAGCAGCGAACATAAACAGCAATCTGTGGAGGGCAAAGCCATCAGCACGGTCTGGCAGTAAGCATAAATGGCAACCTGAGGACAGCAGCACCATCAAAACAGTGAGGCAGCAATCATAAACATCAAACTAATAAAAGAAAAATTACCACCTGAGGATAACTGAGCCACCAGCATGGTTTAGCAGCAAGCATAAACATTAAATAATGACAGCAACACCAGAGAAGGTGGTCAGATATTCAAGACGTGTCAATATTTCACACCTCACTAATTAACCACCAACTAAAACTGGTTATTCGTCAAGGAGGGCAGCTACTTTCAAGGTTAAACTTTATTCATAATCTATGGGCTTCAGGTTCAAGTCCCAGGCAAAGGAAAGGTCAAGGAAAAGCAACAAGATCACCACACTGCATTGCCGCAAACATACTAACACTTACCCATCGGCATTCCTCCCTTCCAGCAGGGCGGCAGCAGCACTCAATTTCTTTCTCCTCTCCTCCATTTTGGCCTTCTTCTCCTGGGCCTGTGATAAACAGGGCATTACAAAACAGCTTTATGGCACAGCAGCCAATCATCATAACACAATCAGGTGCTGACAACCTTAACAGCAAAAACCGAAACACTGACTTATTACTACCAGTTACTTTAGCTTTCATTTTAACATGAAAAATTACAGAAATATATAACTTTCATATGAAATTACTAACATTAAAACTTGCATTAATCTTTAAAGTTGCTGCTTTGCATAACTTCGATACAAACTTTTGTGCTTTTAGTTAACCAAACTGGTAAAAAATCTCACTGCGAGTTTGAAAGTTGAGGTATCTGCACCAACATCATCGCTTGCCGTTTACACCTGGTTTATAAATGACACTTGACACCACATATCACTATGGTCAGGGGGACTTGCCTTGCTCTCCTTGGCTCTCTCCTTCTCCTTGTTCTCACTCTCAGGCTCTGTGGCTTGGGTCTCCATGTCCTCGGCCCTGCCCTCTTCCCGGCCCCCCAGCGCCGCGCCCGGCTGACTGCCGGCCTCCCCCTCAGCGCCTCTCGCCTCCTCGTCCAGCGAGAGCGTCCCGGCCAGCAGGGCATTCAGTTTAGACAGCGGGAACTCGTGTAGCGTCTTCTGGAAGCGCGGCGGGAAGCCGAAGCTGTCGGCCGCGGCGCGGGTCGGGCCACCCCCGGGGTACATCTGGATCACGGAACCGTAGCCTGGCCGGGCCGAAAGCAAGAACCAGAGTGTCAGCTGTTCATTACCCACAGAGTGTCTGGCTTCAGACACATGAGGATACAGCGCGGACACGAGAAGCCATAATGCGAAGGCCTGCAGAGCTGAACCAGAAAGTCAAACGCAGAACAGCTAACAAAGGCAACAGCCTGTTTTTAACTTAGATATTAATTCTCGAAGGCTGGGCTGCAACCAACCTAGTTTAAAATTCAGTTTACGGTTAACCCCGGTTGGACATAAACCTTTGGTAATCTCAGTTTAGTTTCCACTTAAACCTAGTTTCAATTCCAGTCTGTTGCACCAGTGAATTTAAACCTGGTATAAATTTGGACTAGCAGTCATGTTTATGTTAGGTTTCAGATTTATTGACAACATGGTGTCATTTATTTGCTGGATGGGTTAAACCCAACTGATTTTTTTAAAGCGACAGTGGTCCTGGTCGTAGAGATTTTCAAAAGAAAATGTCACATACCGCAGAGGGAAGGTTGGACCTGCTATCATGCTTGGAAATGAGAGAAACCGTGCTGAGAGAGACGCATCGGGGCAGATATTGAAGAGCTGGGATTATTTTTGTATCACAATTACATTTAATGGATCGATCGATACATTTTTTGCTTGCGTCAGCGCATTCCTGCATGGGAAAATTTGGTCAGTAACCAATAGCCTACACTTCTGTCCAACATCTCTGGAGCCGGTGGTGAAACTTGCCAGTGCTTATTAGAGAGAACGTTACATCTTTTTTTTTATTCAGTAGAAAATGAAAGATTGATCTGCTGACCAGATTTAATAAGAATCATGAATATCTCATATAGTTAAAATAAGTAAAATATAAACAGTCTGTGTCTCGTCTTGATCACGATTGATCCTGGTTGCTTTGTTACAATTACTCAATCTTCTTGTTCATCCTGTATGATTCAGTAATGTCATTGGTTAATGTTGACACTCTTGAGACTGTGTCTGCTTTGCGGGTAATAAAGAACAGTTGTAATAAAACAGCACACCACTACTTTGAGAGGACAACCTTCAGCGACTGTCACCTGACCATTAGTGCTTGAGATCCCACTAACAGACACTTCTGCTTCACACTACATGACCTTTAAAGCCATCAGATTACTCTACTGTTCACACTACATGACTTGTCATGCAATCAGGAGTCTTGAAGTCGTTGTGGTTTACACACTACATGACAGATCAGCGACAAGCGGTCACACATTACAAGATCTTTCACCAGGAAAAATCACTGATGAGTCTGTCTGGTCTCCAAACGACATTTTGTCACAAAATAAAATGACATCAGGAAATCACAGTTCTAGTGTCAATGCGTTATAAACCCTGTATTCAAATGATAACACATAAACTTGAATTTACAAACATGTGGCAAGTTAACCCTCATTTATATATAACTTTCGGGAAACAGCATCACCTGGCATATAAAACTTTTCACATATATCATCAGCTGTGGTTTGCCAGCTGGGACACTTTGACATCTACAGGAATCGGAGTCACCAACTAGTCTAGATATTTATCATGCTACATACCCGGCGGGAATCTGAAATGTCGGGTCACGTTTTTGAAAGGCTCACAAATAGCGATCGAGTGCCAATTTCCTAGTGCAGATCGAACACCAATTCACTGCCTTTGCCGGCCATCTCCAAAAACCAGTCGACAACTGGTTACAACCTTGTACAGTGGCTACAACGGACTACAACCTTGTACAGTGAAGTTGCATTAAATTCTGCACAACAAACTGAGAAGTGCCACTTAAGAGTAATAAGCTTATGAAAGGTGATGCCTGCTCGGTGTCACATGCAGAGACCCGTGACTCCGCTTCTGGCATCTTCTAGTGCTTATCACCACCATCACTGTCAGGGTAACTGTACAAAGGCCTGATGTACCATACCTCCCATTCTCTCCATGACTGCCCCCAGCACCAGGCCTGCGCACGTCTCGAACACAAGGACCTTGCTGCCCGCGTGGACGTTCCCTAGGGTCAGCATCTGGGCCAGCGTGTCGTATCGCAGGTAACTGGGGGGAGGGACCCGGGGGCGGGCCCAGAAAAATAGGAAGCAAACCAGAGTAGAACTGTCACAAATACTTGATTACTAGATTATTAAAAATCATAGATTCAAATTTTCCTTCTCGATTACTCTGCAACATGGAGGAAGCAAGGCAGGCCAGAGCGGATGGGAATACAAATGAACAGCAAAGGCACCAGTTCTGCGGAAGCAATTCACATTAATGGTGTATGAAAACGCAATCGTCCGTCTGTAATGCACAGCAGAAATTAAATATCAGAGCATGACTGCAATACAAATACATCTCAAATGAAGACATTTGGGTTTGATAGATTCAGCCAATAATGTGAGATTACTTTATATGACGGTATATCAATGAAATTGCTGGCAAAACAAAGATTCGCTCTGTCACCTAGCCGCTTCGTGTTATAGAATATAATAATTTGGGATGATTTGGGAGTCATTAGCTTGAGGTATTGTGTGCACGCGGTACAGCTTGTGATGCATGAGGTCTAAGTGACACTGATGCCGGTGGGAGAAAAATTGGGGGGATTTTAAGTATTGGCCACTTGCGAATACTCTCTTGGAAGATATTCAAATTGAACTGCAAAATGCCTCAAACACACCCAGAACAAGATATAGTGTTTCACCTCAGTTTGTACTTTTTGTATGTTTCTAGTAGCCTAGTCAAAGATTTTTTTAGGCATTCATTCCTTCCCATTTGTCTTTACTAGTGTAAAAGTATATAATTATATAAAAATATTAAACTGTTGCAGGTGGACTGAATGAAAACATTCTGGCTGGGGGGGGGGGGGACACTAGGTGCAGGACTGAAAACTACGGTTTCAGATGGAGGATGTTTTGGCTAATGCTAACCGTTTGTTTCAACTAATGCTTAAGAACCTTCTTTTTAATGAAACATTAGGTGGCTATATTACAAAGCAGTGCTAATTAATATTTAGCAATATTTATTATTTGCTACATTTTCCAATTATACAGAAGACTAGCGTCTCATTATTATTATGTTATTACTATTAATAATAATAATAATAATAATAATAAAAATAATTTGTTCCGTATTACGAATGTAGCCTGCTTCCTCCAGCTCTGCTTTAATTTTTGCACATTTCCAGCAAACGCTAACGTGAATCAAAACATCCGACGCTGGAAATACAGCGGCTCTGCTAATGTTCACGCCGCACTTGTAACCCCTCCCCACATGCAAACATCCTAGGTTCGCATTTTTCAGACAAGCTCTTCTGTGGTGCTGTGCCAGAGACAGCTTTTCACGTGTGTGAAATAGCATAGAATGGTTCCAAATCAGGCACCAGCTCCTGCAGTGCACTGGTGGAAAAGGGGAAGGAGAGACCCAATGTATGAAAACAGGATTACAAAGTACTGCATTATGAGAGATGTGATCAAATATTCATGGCTTGGAATATTAAAGTTAAAATGAATGAGGCTATTTTGGTCCGCCTGCTGATTTGTACTTACTATTTAATCATGGACAGTCCAGCCTTCTTATCCAGGCTAAATATTACTTATTAAAATGTACTATTATAGTCTGACACAGTGAAATGCTCATTGCTGACAAATGGCTTCTGTACTGGTTGACTCTTGTGTGTTTATCATCAGGCACACTTGCCTCATATACTTTTCTCTGTTTCTTATAATCTGCAGATATAATTTCAGGTTACGATCACAGCCCAGGCACCGAGCAGCAGAAGCCCAGGCCAGCGACACTAAGGGACACATGACCAGGCCTTATGACCCACCGTGTCTTTGATGATCAACAGGTAAATGGCGATTCCATCAATTGCCCTACTAGAGCTATAACATGCGGCGAAATGAGCTACCAAACTGCACCCGGTCGACAGAGTCCCTCACAAGCTTTAAGAAGGTGATATCCTCTGAGAACACCTCGACGTTTCCCCCCCAGAACTAACCTCACTCCCCAGCACTGATTCTCTCCAGCTCACTTGCAACAAGGTGCTTTGCTACTAGTCAGTCTTTTGTCTTTTTCAACTTGGGCTTAGTTCCTTACTAGGTTCTCTCTTGGGAGATATCAATGCCTTGGCTGCATGTTGCCTCTCAATCTGCTCATGTAATTTGAGGTTTAGAGCACTTCTGATACATCCTGGCAGCACTTTTACAAGCTAAAGTTCTTATCTTACTTACATTACCGTACTTATCTTGTACCATAATTCTGCATTTGTATCTTTTCCAATTTATGAAATTTTTATTTGGCCAAAATGAAGGTACAGAATAGCTTCCAACCATGCTAATGCTAAACCGCTAGCAATCAAAGTTGCCCCCGTTACCGAACTAGCGGCATAACCAAACCCACCAGGGCAGGCCGAGCTGGACAACAGCCTGCTTCTCGCTGCTCTGAAATTCACACACCCTCCCACTTCGGCACACGTACCATATTTTTCCAGGTTCCCTGCCATGGTACATCAGGGCCATGATGCGAGCAGAAGGCTTTAGTACGGTTATAGCACTTTCGTACCTGCGGAAACAAAAAAAAGCAGCGCAGAAGCTTGGTAGCAGCTCACGCTAAATGCTAAGGGCTCTCGTCCATGCAAAGCACCATCAGAAACAAAACTCACTTCTTTTTCTTCTTCTTGATGTATTTCTCCTGTGCAAACTCTGTTTTATCCCTGAATGTTGTACTGTTATCCACAAGCTGCTGCACAATTTCCTGGAGACAAACAAGCAGAAATTTCATCCATTCATATCTGCCTCAGCAGCAGCAGCCAACCAAAATCTGGTGGACAGTCACATGACCGCATAGCAAAATAATGGGTTTGAACCCCCTTGAAATCTGCTTCGGCCCCCTGGTCATCGAAACTGAGGGGAACCCCTCCCCAACTGGCAAAATTCACTGAGGGGGAACCTATCAGTAGGACAGCCGAACCGCCCTACAAAATTTATTTCTGGTTATGGACCTCCTGGTGGAAAAAGCGGAGCCCAAAACCATGATTTCAGAGACCTGAACACTCTCCACATTAAAAGCATGCTCAACTCCTGTGGCCTACACTACGAAGCGGGGTTACTGGCTTATCGGGGTCGAATTTAGGGTAGTCTGGGTAAAATGTAAGTGAACGAATATAAAGCCCATTTATAATGTGGTACCTTAAATCCGACAAGTTACCCCAATAAGACAGTAACCCTGACAGGCCACTGGTCATTAGAAAAAGTCTGTGTGTACCTGCCCCTTCAAGCCTTGTTCCTTTAAGGTCTCAATATCCTCTCTTGTGAGCTTCTGAGACTTCCCATCATCAACAATGTTCCTGTTATCCATGCCAGCTTCCTTGATTTCTGCAAAGAAACATGAAAGTTAAACAATATTAAACTGAACCATGTTAAAGGACACGGGCACTATGACAGGCACAGTGACCCTCTTCAGTTGCAGAAATACGCATTTATATATGTTTGGTTACCGTTTACCATTGCTGCCGATGTTGTGAAGAGCAGTTAATGTTGTGGTCTTGTGCAATAGGGATGCATATTTATTTGCGTGTATGTATAATCTGTACAGCTGTGGTACGTACACATGCAAACAGATGTGTATATTATTCACTGTAAATATTTTTGTTTGTATGTTACATGTATTAATTTGGCTGACGGGTATGAATGATAAGTGGGGTGCTTTTTCTAGTTATACATTTTAATTAACCTTTACTTTATTATAAACTGTAAGGTGGTAGTCATATGGGGCACGATACACAAACGTCTGCGCAGACGTGTCCTTATACGGTGAGATGATCTTGAATACCTGCAGACACCTCTGCCCGTTTCGCCTTCCTGGGGTTCAGCGATCCGCCCGACACCACATCAAACGTAGTCCCGTACAGTTCCCCAATAGCGTTGTCAAGGAAAAACCACTGCTTTTCGAAAATTATCTTCCTAGACACCGCATAGATAGATATTGATATCAACGCCAAGCTACTTTACAATGCGATTAAAGACATCCGATAAACGTCTAGGGTCAATTTGCCACACTTAAGTCTATCAGCAAAACAGAGGGCTATACAACTGCATAACCATCAACAAATCGATCGGAGGAACGCAGTAAAATAAGGATACGTTCAAGACCCATGTTGTTAATACAAATACTTCAAGTAGTTAGTATGCGAAATGCGAATCAAAAATGGGTCTGACTTAGCAGCTAAATGACAATATCGACCACTGTGAGAAAACTGACAGGATACATGTCGCATGCAGCGATAATCTTACAGAACACGGAAAAGACACCGAAAGTGGTTTTCAGTGCGTTTTTCTACCTACCAACTTACCACACATCCAAACGAAATAATACGTAAAAACATGACTCTATCGCCCATAAAGCCAGCTGATGAAATACAAACTTAACACTTGTTGTTAACTTACCTTTTCTTTTGGATTTGCACAGCCTTATAAACATCACCACGTTGCAAAACCACGAAGTCATCTTCTTTTATTATATACTGATCCTCCAAGAACCGCTCGCCATTATTTTCCATTGTACGACCAAAACTTAATTTACATATATATATATATAACCGAATCAATCTCTATAAATGTATTTGCCTGAATTATCAAAGGTATTAAAGCTAAATGACGTTTAAAAATGGACGTTTACATGCCCTGCCTTTCCCACGTGTTCGTCCGTGTTTCCCTTGTGAAAGAGGCAAGAGCAATCGAACCCAGAAATACACGCAGGGAATTATAATCTATTTCAGGGACCATGATGGGAAAGTAAGAAACCATATCTGAAATGCAGTTTTGCTTCCAAAACTGGAGTCACTCTTTTGGCCTCTTTAGCTTTGTTACCGTTTTTATTTGCTGACAAATAGGTATCATGTGTAATTTAGTTTTTGTCAATTACAAAATGTGGCACAGTGGTTCAAAGTGCTGCTACACAGTGGGGGTGAGTTCCATCACTGCTGTGTGGAGTTTGCATGTCCTTCCTGCATTGGGAGCGTTTTAGACAACTCTGGTTTCCTTAGTCTAAAGCCTTACAGTTAGCGTGTGCAGCCTGTAATGGATCTGTACGCCCTCCCCAGTGTCCCCTGCCTGGATCCCTGTGTTACTTGGTGAACCTGACTGGAAAATAGATAGGTATTCTACTACCTTTTTGTGATTATTATGCATTGTAATATAAGCACACAGGGATAGTGTTATCATTCAAATATTAACACATTAATTGAAAATTATTGTCCTTTATTGTGTATTGCAAATAACAAATGGTGCATTTTTTTCAAGCTGCATAATGCCAGCATTCCTAAGGAATAAGGGCACTTACATGCTCACAACATAAAACCTTTGCTCTTGTTTTTTGCATTGGTTGCCCAAAGGGTTATTGTCAAAGAGTCTAATGACATAAGAGCTCATGCACTACAAATCTGGTGCTATAAATCCAGATTTACTAACAAAATCTGATAAGCACCAGCTTTCCTTTCTGTCAGTTACGTGAATTTGTTTAATTCACCTGAACACGTACTTGGCAAAGATGGCATACTGTATGTAAAAATGTATTTATCAGTGTTATTGTAACATTTAAGGCACTTTCATTTGAAAAATGTAATATAACCATAATCATTCTTCCCATTAGGAATCCAGCTCTCAGTTGGCAGTAGAGTACCATAGCTTAACTGGCAGCCATCTTGGTGTACATGACATGTATAGAAAAATAGCAAATTCACTTGAAGTGAAGGCATCTTATGATTGTGAAGCTACTCTTGGCCGCCAGTAAGTTTGTGGAAGAGTTCTTCATCTAAAGTCTCGTTCTGGTCCTTGGAGCGGGTGGAGAGGAAAATGTAGCCACCAATAAACTCATGAACAATCTTGCAGTCGCATGACTGACAGGAGAAGGCCACTTGCACATTTCCGTCAAAGTCGATGGTCACCTGTAACAAAGACACAGCTTAACCAATCAGCTTCCAGAGATCTGTAGTATGATTTTTTTTTTTAATACAATACTGACAGTATCTGTAGCGAGGCAGCGATAACTAGTGACGGAATGATAACAATAGTGCGATGACAGTTGGTGCGGAGCCGGGGGGGAACAGCATCCCTGTACACCCCATTTCAACTCAAGCCCTGTTGATAACCACACTAGTTCATGGCAAATGGCTTTCCGCACTCCACATTCAGTTTATTTGAAAAATATAAATGTTTAATATTTACAGGCAGCACTTATGTCTGAGGTAAATGTACTCCTGGGCAAAAAAATGGGCCAAAGCTTAAATGTGCAATTTGGGTTTGGTCCATATGTTTACCTAGGAGTGAATTTTCAGCATAAAAACTGATGCCTATTCAGTGATAACACGATTTAAATCAAACGACTTGGCCCCTGTTCACATAAAATATTAATTAGTATTCTTTTAGGTTTTATAATGGTGTTGTATATAAATTGTCAGAGACAGAAAAAACATTTGTTCTCTCTCTCTCTCTCTCTCACACACACACACACACACACACACACACACACACACACACACACACACACACACACACACACACACACACACATACACACATACACACATACACACACACACACGGTTTCACTGCACATTTATATATTCATTTATTCTTCTGAAAATTATTCTGGTGAATAACATCTTAGCAGTTTATGTGTATCGCCTAATCCATGGATGTAACACATTAAGGGATGCATGTAAAAAGCTGTAAGAAGTAACCAGAACCCACTCAATAATACTAGAAGACAGATGAGTAAATCCTTGAATTAATCACACCTACTGAACCTGTGACTAGCCTGATAAGAGTTTTCTGTAGAACTACGTTGGTTGGGGATGAGGCATGCTGGACTTAAATTTTATCAACTCACCTGCCGAATCTCCCAATTCACATTCCACTGCTTCATGCTGGAAAACCTCCAGGTGGTCACAGGCTGATTGGTAGACATGTCGATCCGGATCAGCCGATTGTACGAGATTCCCAAAATATCATCCTTCTTGCTCCCTCGGAATCTACAAACAAACAAACAGCAAGAGGCATAACCGGACTTTACAAGCTTGGGGCATCTGGGGCTGAAGCCACAAATGAATCTGAATGAGCCCCAAATGATTTGTTTAGCTCAAATGTTTAACGACCACGCTCTCAGGTTGATAACTGGCGGATAGAATAGGTCTCTGGGCTAAGACCTCAGCTTCTTACCAACACCCCTGGGCATAATTATCACCATCATAAATATTAAGAATAATCGTTCTGCAGATGCTTTGAAAGACAACTTAAGGATTCTTGTTCATCTAAAAGGATTTCTGGGAGTTACCTGACAATGTAGTACTTAATGCCAAACTCCGGGAGAGACTGCCAAGCTTGGATGAAGCGCATCTTAGCTTCCATGAGAGACAGGGAAGTGACATTCTGATGGGCCTCCAGAATCTTGGTTGCTAACTGGAAGAAACCACAACATCACATGACAGTCCTTTGCTGAAGGATTTAAGGATAATGAGAGTGGAGATAATGAGAGTGGAAACCTTGAGAGTGGAAGACGGTTAACAAACAACAAACTTTCAGAAGATAACCAGCAGTTTGCAAAAGCATAGCAGAGAAGAGCAAAATAAAATAATGTGGAAATAAACTAGAAGAGCCCTTCATAAGTGACATATTTACTCATTAGAACAACAGTATCTCTGGTCTTGTGCCGTCTAAGTACCTTAAACTGCTGGGACATTTCAGCATGGCTACAAACTTTCTTTCTTGGATTTCATGAAGTTTGGGGGGGGGGGTTACGGTGGTTTCCTTTGCATCCAAATTCCATGATCTCTTCTGCAATACAGCATGCTCCATGGAGGGCCGGTGTGGGTGAGGGTTTCTAGGATGGCCTCTGTGAACCAATGATAGTGGGCTTCCAGGACGGGAGTTGAGATCCACTGCTTTATTGACAGAGGTCATCCCAAAAGCCCACATGGAGCACTCCCTCCATGGAGCAAGTTCCCCACCTCTGCAGCAGAGTCACAGTGATCCTGGAGCCTCCCAGGAACCACAGGGCATGAGGTAGGGGACACACCAGAGGACACACCTGTCATTATAGGGTCAAACTCAAACTATGGGACATAGAGGCACAGATACATCTACCTACACATTTTAGGCTATGGTACAATTAGAATTAGTGATCAGTGGTCATTGTTAACACACCACAGCACACAGTGCGCAACAATGAAATGTGTCCTCTGCATTTAACCCATATGTGACAGTGTGACATAGCACGGGGCAGCTAATTCAGCGCCCGGGGAGCAGTGCTTGGGGGTGGTACCTTGCTGGTTTGGGAATCGAACCAGCAACCTTTCAATTACAAGTGTGCTTCCCTAACCATCAAACCACCACTACCCACAGTAGATAGGAGCTGCATGTAAAAGCAAGGAGATGATGGTACTCCATATACAGAGAGCTGTCGATGGGATTCAAACCCATTACCCTGGAGGTCTGAAGCCATAGAGATGCAGACTGATCCACCATGCCTCCATCTTAAATGAGTCAGGAATAGTGAGATGACTAACTTGACAAGCGACATTTAGTCACCTGTTTCGTCTTGTACTTTTTGGAGAACCTGGGTGAGACGAAGCATTCGGCGTTCATGTCCATGGCGTCGGCATCGGGGGCAGACTCTGGCTTCGGCGCCAGGCTCTTCATCTGCAAGAAGGACTGGATGTTCCGCACCTCGGTCTTGTACGAGCTGTATGCCATTGTCTTGCCCTTGGAGGCCAAGATGCAGGCCGCTTTCCACTTGGCGTACTGCGTCTCCTGGGCGTGGGATGCAGAGAGAGCCGGCGGTAAGGCCGCGCATCCCGCATAGAGCCACTTTCATGAGTCTCGGAATATTAAGATACAGAAAACAACTCTGTTATAGATGAAATACATGTAGCTGAGGTCATGACCCTGTAAGCATGAGGTTCATCTGTCCTCAAACTGTTCAAACGAGCAAAACCATCACTTTGGTAAAAAGCGCCAACAGGGTGACTTCATGTGAAAATTCATTTATGTTGTAACAGTTATCCTTTACGTCAGTGCTTCTCAGCTTCCCAGATGGTCCATATTTTTGCTCCGTCCCAGCTCCCTGCCAGACAGTCCATGTTTTTGCTCCCTCCCAGTCAGTCCATGTTTTTGCTCCCTCCCAGTTCCCTGCCAGTCAGTCCATGTTTTTGCTCCCTGACAGTCAGTCCA
>JABFDZ020000043.1:15765203-15791412 GCA_019775955.2 Pollimyrus isidori
TGAGTTTGGTTGTGTAGATGGGAGAGGAACTACAGAGCACGACTAGAGTTCAGCAGTCTAATAGCTTCAGGGTAGAATATTCTTACACGTCTAGTTATAAGGCATGATGCATCTTGTTCTTGTTTAAATACAATTTGAAGCTATGAAGATCTGTTGGGAGCGTTTGGCTTAATGTTAGCTGTGAGTATCTTACACTCATTGTGTCAGAGCCCTCTATCTCTTCATGCAGGCGATGACAAACTAACCAAACACCGCCACCTACTGGTTTATTTGTGCCTAACATATACTTTAAAAATATACACCTGTTGATGCAGCCAAAGGCGCACCCAAAACCCTGGAGGTATGAAGTGACAAGGTCCACTTAGCTACTTAACTGGACTCTTTACCGGAGAAATAACTCACTGTGCCAGTATCAGTTTGCCGATACTCATCCTACCGAATATTTGATGTTGGTAGTGTCAGATTGTTGATTTAGGCTTGGTATCCTGCATAGTAAAGCTTCACGCTGTCTGTTCACAGGCATGGGAGATATTAGGTACAGCTACAGGCTAAGAACATGGCTAGTTGTTATCATGTTCACTTCATAGGTAGAGTTTGGAAGGGGAGCAGGAGGGACGAGATTCAGGAGATTCAAAGCGTTTATTGTCATATGTGCAGCAGAAAGTGCTTTTCCTGTGCAATGGAATGCTTTCTTTGCTGTCCACACAAAATGCCAAGGTACAATGTAATAGAAAAAAATAGTAAATACCTTGAAGTGTAATGTTGAGAGATGTTAACTGTGCATTGGTGCAAGTTGAAGATGCGCAAAGGAGCTTAATGTGCAAAAATTACAGTATGAGGTAGGTGATGATGTCCATTAATCATACTCCTGTCGGCTGCTGAGGAGTCTAATGGCAGTGGGGGAGAAGGAGTTGTCGAGTTGGAAGGTTCTAGATTTCACACTCCTGTCCCTCCGTCCTGAGGGCAGAAGTGTGAACAGTCCATGTTGGGGGGGTGTGTGGGGTCTTTTAGGATAGGCGTCTGAGTCAAAATTGCAATTAGTTGTCAATTTCCTTCCTGGCACTTTGCACACCTTTGCACAAGTGCTCTGTTGGTGCCCTGTAGGTCAGGGGTGTCATGCTCCAGTCCTGGGGGGCCGGAGCCCTGTGTATCTTAGTTCTTTCTCTCTTCCACCACAAATCATTCCGCTCGAGAGCTGTGCGGTAATTAGCACAAGGAGTTGAATCAGGTGTATTAAATGAGGCGAAACCCAAAAATGTGCAGGGCTCTGGCCCCCCAGCACTGGAGTCTGACACCCCAGCTATAGGTAGACAAAATAATAGGTTATGTGTGTGTCAGATACATGCGTTAACACGTAAGGTAACGTGGTTTTCTTGCCCCCCAAGGGCAAACATCAGACTCGGCCCATGGTTCACCGTACCAGCTACATCCAGCAAATAATGACAATTATACTATGCCGAAATAAACAGTGTTACGATTTTTAAGAAGCAATGCATTATAATCTATTTTTCGTTAAGATTAATTCGAGTAATTATTTTAAAAAAGACACTTTAGCATCTGAAATGCTAATGCTAGCGCTGTACTTGTGCTATTTGCACAAGTCTGTTGTAATGCTTCTCTTGGCGTGTCCGATCCTGCTCTCCTTCGTGACGTGCAGACATACATACAGCTGAGAGCGAAGCTTAGGAGTCGGAGTGCAGGGGTCACTGGAGCATTTCGGGTCTGCCTTTTCAAAGCTGACCTATTCCTAATAGCAGAGTGATATAACTAGTGATGCATTAGACCCAAGCGAACGTGGCTTCGAGCCACCAGAGGTGCTTATTTGCTTCTCGTAGGAACACCTAAGCCAGCAGCTGCAGCTGCCTGGATCTCTTCATGATTTCTTCCCACTTCACTGGCACCCCCTATTGCTCTTGTAACCCAGAAAATATTGCTTCCCAATGTATGAATCACACAATGGTGTGAACTTCCAATCTCTCATCCTGGTTTCCCCCAGGTCACATGTGACAAATACGGTCTTGGCACAGTCTTAAATGGCCTTTTAAATCATATAATGTGATTTGCACAATTTCATATGGACTTATTTAAAATTTTACTCTTTTTGTGTGGTAAATAAATTTTTAATGTAATTTATGCCATATTGGTGACATATCTTTAGCAGCTGAATGAAAGAAGAAAGTAATACAAGGACAGGAGGGATCACAAGCAGTAGAATCCAAAAGAATCACAGAGTGGAATGAAGAAAACTGCAAGCAGACCGATACTGAGAAAGTGGATGGAAAATTGGACGATGAGCTAAATCTGTTTGACACTATGGGCTGGTCAAGCCTCCCTCCCCCCCAGCTCTCGGATGCTATATGAATGGGGCCCCCTAACTTCCAAAGCGTGAGCAACAACCAAGTAGGTATGTTTTATCACCATGGTTTATTGTGCTGTGGTCTACTGAGGGAGCAATATCATGAAAGGGGACATAAACAGCTAAAAAGCTCTGTTACAGCAAGGCCCTGGAGATAATCTCCAGAAGGGGGATAATCGCAAAGGTATTGGCCTTCAGGTTGTCCATCCTACTCGGGATGCTCTGTCCGTGAGCACATGCAGACATCGGCTCATCTCACCTCCACATGTTTTTACCAGTCGAAAAACGCATGACCTCTAAACTTTATGTACAGTAAAATCAAAACTGTGATAGTGGTATTGATTTTGTTAAAGTCCCTGCTGTAATCCTGTAATACAAGACGATGATATGATCGCTATCACGTGATGTCTATTCTAATGGATAGACCGCAGATTCACAGTTCCTTGCCTCACTTTTAGCCTCTGCTGTTGAATGTGATGTAGTGTACTTCAGACCACCATAGTGAAGAGCTCTTCCTGTTCACAGACCCTAAACTCTAGCTGTTAACTTGGTGTTTTCTTTATGCCTTTTAATGTTTTTCTTCCCTTTTGGCTTGACAAAGTGGTTGTTGTTGGCTCTGCGCGTTCCTGAACATTTGACAGTTCAGTTAAAATGTGCAAAGGATGGAATGTTTGCAGAAGGTCTCCAGATCCCCTGGACTGGGGTCCTGTAGCGGGTGGTTTGTAGTCTCAGGAAGCCATATAATGGTGGGTAATTAAACAAAATTTTGCACAGAGGACTTATTTTCTAGCTTACGTTCTCACGATAAGGGTGCAGGACCACAGCGGAAAGTTCTGCCTCGATATGGCGCACTGCTGTTGCACGTCTGGACATTGGATAGTCATATTAGGTTCTTGCTATGCTGGAATGCTATGAAGTCATTTTGTGCCGTAAAACTCTTGGCATGGGTTTTAGTATTTAAATGAGAAGTGAAACCGGCGTGTGTTACATTTGATCTCTAACATCCGGTAGTGGAAATGAATGGGAAGTTCAGGACTGTGTCAGTGTTAACGAAATTTAACTACGCTGTTCAGACTTCATAAAGTAACAACCATGCATTTCTACCGAAGAACATACACAGTTGCGTTTCCAGGCCAGGGAAATATTTGTAAGTGTCCGAAACGAATCTTACACTCACGGAAATGTGCACCAGGCAAAGGTGACAATAGATAGTGTAGGTGAAAGTGTACCTTTGGGAAGTTAGGTCAGGCTGAAGGTTAATGTTTCTTTTAGCGGCGTGATGAAAGATGCTGAACAAGACCCTCTGGATCCCACTGTTCTTAGGATGCTTTTTTTGGCTGCGCTAACAAAATGTCACTCACCAGGTTGTCAAGCTGCATAAGTCACACTCTGGGGCCAAAGCAGGGCCTGTACATAAGAGCTGTCCAGGATGCCATTCCAGCCAGCACCAGCCCACAGCAATAAAGTATCTCCTTTCCTCAGACTGACATCGGCACTGAGGCAGATCACATGAAACCACAGCAATTTCAACAGTGTCTGTCATTCAAGCACTTCTCAGAAACAGACAATTACCTCCAAATTAGGCTAATCCAGGTTCATGGGGAAGACTGTGTATACAAACAATAATCACACTGTATGTTTGTATCGCATATGAGGAACAGCATATCATGGTTAGAATTTATTACTTTTTATAGCTTTACTACTCCCCCAGCATGATATAAGAGGTTAACCAGTAATTACTTCTTCATAATTCAAATGGTTAACCAATAATGACACATCCAACATGAACAAGAGGTGACCCAACAATATAAAGTCCAACATGAACAAGAGTTTACCGATATGTCAACTTGCTACATGAGGTTAATTTTCAAATCTAACATGGTGCAAGGCATTACCCATCACTCATGTGTGATTCATTAATTCATTCATTTTTTCTTGTAAAATTGTCCAAAAGTTAAGCTGAGTAGCTCTGATCTATACACTTTTAAAACACTTGCTGTTAGATAAATCTGCAGTATATTGGCAAACTCACATCCCCAGGAACCATACACTAACAATTTCCAATACATTTCTCTTGTAGAAGTCAGATGTATGGGAACAGTGACTGGATCCATGTGAATCAGATCCAGACTTGTGTGACCTTCTGTTGTTCCTCAAAGCAATAGAAAAACCTCCCACATTAATTATACCAGCAAGACAGTGCTGGTTATTCACAGAAGGACCCTTTATCCATGCTTCCTCTTCATAAAAGCCACCCATGTGTCATACTGCTGTATATCAAATAACGATATTACAGTAAATGTTTGCTTTTGAGACGCCTTTGCCTGAGGGATGCTGGTAGTGCAGGTGATCATGCCATGACCTATGGGGCTTAATAAGGTTGAAGTTCAGCACAATTTAAGACTTACTTTGCCACTGCCATTTGCCACCTATCTATCGTAAAAAAAAAGTTAGGGTTCCATTTTCCCCAAATAATCTAATTACATGGCATATAAAAGATGGAAAAGTAAAGGCGAATTACCTGTGAGTCACACTGGCAGTTAACAGCTGCTATAAAACACCATCAAAGAATTTCCTGTGTGGAAAGTCTCCATTTACTCCTTAAGATGATTGATTCTGAGTACTGAGAAGGTAGATTGCTCTGGAAAATTATGGTAGAAAAGCATCTTTGGCCAAAGATCAAATAAGTTAAGCTGACAATGTTCACCTAATTGACAAACTGCAAATACTGATTTATGTTTCCATAGCCATTCCCATGTGTGGTGGTCATTCTTTAGGGTTGTTTAGGTCATTCTTTACTTCTATATTCTTCAGGATTAAATGTCCCACCCCTTAGCTAATAGATTTACTTTTTTATTTAGGAGATGCAGTGCTGTGAATTGGTGTATATTTATTGCATAATAGTATATTATGCGATTTTATTATTCGTGATCATTAAGCAGAACAGGTTGATAGCTGTTAGCTGGTATGTTTGCTTGCAATAATTAATAAGCGCAGCAGGACCGACTCTACCTTTCAACTGATGGTCATTTTACTTCCTCCACAATGCAGGTAATTAGGGGGCCCTAAGCGTCTGCCTATTCTACATGTAGCTAGAACCAGCCCTGAAGCATAATAATAAAGAGAACAACATAGTTTTCCTTGTGAAAGACAGAGATGTGTAATTCCAGAGTAGAAACACTAGAGGGAGACATTACGCTATCTCTCCACTAAAGCCCACTGAAACTTACTGAGTCCCAAACCTCCATAATAATCCCCTTTCATACATACCGTTTGTTAAATTTCATTGCTAGACGATCTGAGGCATCTAATCCAATAATTATCAAAGTCACTAATTAGTTTTGTCACATGGCCTGCAGGTGGAACCCAGACAGAAGTGTTTAATGGCTCTGGGCAATAAAGGAACCTCTGAATTAAGCACCATCCGCTTTTATTTATTAATTTTGTCACAAAAAAAAAAACAAATTCTACAGCGACCCCACATCAAATAGGAAACATTTGCTTTATATGAGAAACAATTAGCTACTATATCAAATGGATCAAATGCCGCAATTTATTCAGCTGACCTTTCACAAAACTGCAGTACAATTCAGGCCTATAATGTTGGTTTTGTTTAAAAAAAAAAAAAAGCTTTCCGCAGTATTCACACCTGGCGCAAAGAGATGAATTTCTGGCCGAAATTTGACAGTGTTTTATTCCTCCGTCAGGGTAACCCAAAACCTGACCATCCCCATTGTGTCTCCTGAAAAAGCCTACAGTCTGGCAGGCCTCCAAAGCCCCCCAGGCTACAGACAACTGCGACTGACAGCCGAAACGGGAGGGTGGGGGGGGGAAGGGCGTGAGAGAACGGAAGAAAAAAGCAGAAAAGCAGTCTCAGGCTGCCTGTCTGTCTGTTGTATGATTACACTAATCGTGTGGCTACATGTTGCTGGGAACCAGGAGGGGAAGTTTGGTATCTTTGTGAGACACATTAAAGGTGGCACTTTGGCATCAGTCTGGCAGGTGCCCTTTTGAAATTACAGACTAATTCAAGTTCAGCTGCTAACTGACCAACCTATTCATGTTTCACTATGCAAAACATTAACAGCTTGTTATGACTGTTCTCCCTCTGGGGATGGGAGTCACAGTTTGCTCACAGATCGCAGTCCGAGGGCATGTGCGTGTATCTTTACAGACACGCATGGATCCCCGTATATATTTAGTCCGCATTTCAAAAGCAGAAAGTGCTCAGACTCCTTCCTGGAATGGCAGTGAAAACTATGAAAAATCTCTGAATCAATTGCAACTGAATGTAAATTCCATTATTCGTGACGGATAATGGATTAGAGAATAAAAGCATGTGGAAGCATATTATGTGTTTTTTTTAAGGGCTCACGGTGATGATTTTAGGTTTGTGATTGTAATTCAATACCCCACTTTCTGCAGGTCTGTGATTGAATTTTTTCCCTGCTGTGCGTCAGGTGCCGGGTGAAAGGTCACAGACTCTGCACATGAGCTAGATGATTAGCAGCCGTCCGTGTTGGGGTTAAACCCTCTGAATCTCCTTCTCCCTGCTACTGACTCACTCCCCATCCTTTACCAAATACATCATTTGTTTACCCCACAATCCAGGCTCTAGTCAAGCCCCCCATTAGCGGATTCTTCTTCTTAAATTACACTAATGGAACCATTAATTAAAACTACGGTACCTAATTATTCAACGAGTAGTATTTCAATAGTCGGTTATTAAGGTGATCGGTGTTACTTCTTTATAGGGATTAAAATACGCAAAGCATTTCAGAAACGTTATAAATGCTTTGTGCGTTCATGCCTCAGTTAACGGGAATTTGGCAACATGTCAGAAAATCTGCTTTGAATCATACAATTTAATAAACCAACAGCTCAATCAAGACTAATAAGTGCTCAGGCAGAAGGTGATGTCACAACTGAAACACACTTCTCCATGCCAAATATGCAATATACCATTATATTATATTTGCATTTCTATTGTGTATCTTGTGTAAATAGCCATTTTTAATAATGGACCTCTTTATGTGGCCACAGGCAAAAGCAGATTGGTGGTAAAATGCCACTTTTTTATGTTCAGCTGGACTTTTATCATAGTTTTTCAAGCAGTATCTTAAAAGACAGATTGATTTATGTACACGAAAGAGTGAATATGGTAAATGTAGGATAAATACTAGTGATTGTGGATCCTGTAGGTTGTGTCAAAGCCTGAATGTGCAGTAAAAGGCCGATATATAAATGCTAAACGGCCTTGAACGCATAGAGAAGGCTTCAGGGCTGTACCCCGTTATCCGCTTGGCTCACATTCAGAAATTTAAATAGAACAGAGATACTTTATGATGGCGTGGGGAGCCCATGTTGCTCTTTATGAGGCACACGAGCACATATACAGGTGAGAGCAAACTGGAGGTTGAAGCGCTGGGTCAGTCAGCGTCCAGCCTTCCAACCTCTGTCAAGCCTGACTGCTGGTGCCCCTGAACTGCCCCCCCCTCCCCAGCGTGCACCGTCCAGCGAGGCAGAGTGAAATCGAGCGGTGAAATTTGCCTTGCTGCCAGTGAGGCTTGTCCTGGGCTCCGCAGGCGACATGACTGAGATGGACGCTGGGGAGGAACCTTTCCGTGTCACGGGAAGAGGCGAGATGCTTGGTGAAGGTCTCTGCTGGACGCAACTTCCCTGCCAAGTTCAAGGGCTTTGCTCGGCTGCCCTCCGACAGTGTGGCTTCGTCGCCGAGGGATTTCTTTGGAGTGCGGGTTATAATACCAAAGAATGATTATGTTTCTCAAACGCCCAGAAAAATAGAATGTAGGCTGTGGAATCTCCCTGCCATCTTGTGGCCGGACAGGCTACAGCCACATGTGGCCCAAGTCCAATATGACGGTGACTTATTACTTCACAGCAACAGATTTCTTTTTTTTAAGCTGCTTATTTAAAGGATTTCCTCTACATTTGTAGATTGTGCAGGATTCCGCCACCGCCCACGGCCACTCAGTCTCCACGTTTCCCACGAAGACAAAATACTTCCTGTTTGAGATTATTCAGCCTCGATATGTACAGTTCCTGAAATATGCAATTTCAAAGGCGCCTTTTGAAATAATTTTGGGTCATTATTCTTTCACAGTCACCTAATAGTGCCATAATTAGGAACACATTTGGTCCGTTCACAGTTACCTGATGCGGTCCAGTGTGTTCAGCATGAACATTAATCGGCGTATCACTGATGTCTCAGAAAATCACACTGTGGTCCCGGCTCCAGCTCATTCTTCCCTGCTGGATTTACTTTACTTTAAATTGTGCATTTATGCGGCACAGTTTTTAAACGTTTGCCACTGACATCACAGTGTAAACCCGTCTTGTTAACTTGTCTCCTTTGCTGCTTGTAGAGATGGAGGTCAGATTTCAACTCCTCTGCTACTCAGACACTGATACAAAAAGCTTCTCCTCAGGGAAAAAACGCTACTATAGACCAATGGACCAACATGGAGCCATATAAACCAGTACAGTTCAAGCCCTTATTGTCACATACACAGTAAGCAGTTACACTATGAAACACTAACAGTTACACGATATATTACTCTGCATGTCTTTCGAGCCACCAGAAAACACAAATGAAACATAAAACACAATTAGAAATTAAGATAAGACAATAAATACAATCACAATTAAGTCTTTCGTGGGTTTTGGGACGGAGGACTGACATCAACGTTGCAGAAGACCTTGTGGGCTACTGTAGCTTCGTGAAATGAAGTGGCTCCTCAGGATGCACCAAGTTCATTTAATTTTGTCCACATTTCCACAAAAACATTTCCACAAGTTCCAAATGTTATGCAGGGTTGGTAAGGGCCCTGGATCACTCTTATCAGCCTGTGAGGTCTGTTTCCTCTAACCTTGTTTGAAAAGATCACATGCTTTGGGTACACCTCTGCTCACTGAGGAGGGAACGTCTGACTCATTGAAGGAGCAATAGCGAACTGAATTTTAAGAAACGCCGTTGTACAATCCATGGACCGTGACATCATCAACGGATGCTCAAAACCACAGGGGATGGTGCTCTTCATGACCAATACTGTAATACTATCAGAATCCCCTTTAAACTGTTCGATACAGATAAACAAATTGATTCAAATCAAGATAGAAAATAATTTGGATATCTTTGGTGTAGGGCAGGAAATATCTGTCCATCCAACTTCCAGAACCGGTCGCCCAGCGCAGGGTGGTGCTGAGCATGGAGTCTATACCAGGAAGTGGTTTGGAAATAGAATGTAATAAAAATCTGTATGGCCATGATTCCTATATCCTGGGGCCCCGTAATTCATATTTGATAGTAGGGGCCCCTGAGTGACTGTGGCCCTAAAAAATTTACAACATAACCTTATTTGTCTTGGATTGGGGGCTCAATATACTGTAATATGGGGCCCCAAATCTTTAGTGGCACCCCTGCCATACCTACATAATTGACTTTTAATTTTGGAGAATTTTTGCACCTAACAGTATAAACAGAACTGTCTATGTTAGTAGATGGGCACAAGCCATTAGCGCTTAGCGCTAAGTCTGCTGTTGCTATTTCTAAACGGCAGTTATCTGTGTGACACGAAGAGAGCACAGTGCGGAAAGCCCCCCACTCAGCGGGGCAGTCATCTTACATGAGTGCTGCCCGTCTGTGCGTGGTTAAGCTAGCCAAAATGCCCATTCCCTTATCGGCAGAGTCACTTACATTATGAGGGGGGATGGGGCTTTGCAAGCCGACAGGAAATACCTTCCATCGTTTGTTTTTATTTTGTTGATATCTAAGCAGAGTGCGGCTAACCTGGTATCGTACGGATATACCGGCTGCATTTAGATGCGCTATATTGGGACCCAGTGCAAATGCCGATTGGTGTCTTATCACTGCCTGACAGCATTGCCCTTGACTCAGAAGACAGCTGGGACACTGACTTATGTCAAAAGACAATGAGTAAAGTTGTACCACCGGCAGACATGCACAGTTGATCCTAAAGGGTTGATTATATGTTTGCAAAAAAACAGCAGATGGGGCTACAAGCAGTTGTGGTCCGAAGAGCATTGCCCTGGGTGAGTGGGAGAGCGCGGTTTGGGCTATTTTCCGTGTGAACCATAACACGGCAGCCCGCCTATAATAATAACTTTAAAAAAATCGGGAAGGGAGGCTTTTCATTTTAGGAATGGAAATTTAAAATTATTAATATCACTCTTAGGGTGGGTGAGGAAAACCTTCCTATTAGTTTTATCTTTTTTTACGTTTTTTTTTTTTACATCAATTCTCTAAATGTATAATTTTTTAAGTTACATAATGGTAAGATCTATCTATCATCTATCTATCTGACTTTATGGAGTGGACATGGTACTCTTACTGTAGTGTGTTTCTAATGAATCTGGTTAACTGAGAAGACTTAATGCTGATTGTAAAAGGATTAGGAGGTCAAATGTTTAAATAAATTTGATAAAAAACCGTTAAGACCCCACTGGCTTATCTTTGTCATGTGTTTATCTCGTGAAGCTTATGAAAAGTCTCCATTGAATTTGCGTAGGTGTCTGGTTTCCTCATAGTCAAGCATAGTATAAAGATGGATCTCGTGGCCTCCTTTTTTTAAGTGGAAGTAAAACACTTGGTTGGCATATTTAATGCAACACATAGGGCTGGGCTGAATAGATAATATCTCTGCTCTGTGGAATTGCGTGACCTACAGTATGACTACAGGCTGATTTTCAAGCTTATTTTTATTTGTCAACCTACATTCCAGTGGTTTCCCCACAAGGTGACCCTGTGGGCCAAAATCACTTGATAATTACACATGCACTTGAGTAATTTTACAATTAAGGGATAATTATAAAGTATCTGCGCAAAATAACGAGTTTGCTGCTCGTAAAGGCGGAGTAAATGTCAAGGCACATCTCCTGTCAACAAATGAGTAAAACATGATTCCAGTGAAACATGGCATGTTGTTAAATTTGTTATCTTCGTCGCATGGGGGTGGGGGGGGGGTGGGTGGTAAGTCAGTAGGCGAAAAGGTAAACACAATAGATGGGGCAGGATGTTTCGTTAACATTTATCTGAACCTTTGATCAATGTACACATTCCACTGGAGAAATAGATTTTCCACAGTATCTTGGCTTCTCAAATGCAGTAACACCATTTGCAGTAACACCATACAGGGTCAGTATTGTGGAAAGTATTTACATTAGGATACATTAAAACAATATCAACAAAGAAATCGAAATCGGATTCTCATTGACCGACCAAGAGAGCAGCTCGGGCCAAAATGAAAAACCATAAATGTCCATCTGACCAGGTCCATGTGTGGGAAACTTTAAATGTTTCTCAATATTTTATTATCATTATTTTATCAGATTTTTCTTTTTTAGAAATTAATTTGGCATTAATTTAACTGTCCTGTCTGCAAAACAAACAAAAAAAGCCAATACTCCCTTGTAGCTGACAGGCTAATTTTCCTACTAGTGAAAAGATATTAAACTAGAAAAATGACACATGCCTTAAGTGCAGGAGTGAGACCTTTGAGTAGCATTTGGGATACCAGCTAAATGCACACAGACTGTCCCAACCAATAATTAAAGCTCTGTCAAATTACATTTTTATATGACAGCCAATCACGGCCAGCCTTTAATTAACTTCTGACTGTTTCATGTAAGAAATAATAACATGTATGTAAGTGGAGGTCTTTCATTGTCAACCTGACAGGTCAGCTTATGATCGATAAGCGGGCCATATTCTCACTTTAGGGACTTTCATGTCTCAGATACCTGAATTTGACCTTTCCTCTTAACCAGTTCAGCCCAGGTTTCACATATGAGTAAGCGTGCACAGAACTGGTGCTTGAAACAGCTGCGGGGAGCAGCTCTTCTACCTCAACTGAGCAGGAGTGAAAATCTTTCCAAATTATATAGTATTTTACATTATTATGCAACATCATAACAGTAAATTATTACTATAGATTATTGCTGAATGTCATTATTATATATTATTACAGAACATTTCTGCATTAAATTATTACTACAAATTATTGCAATAAATTATTATGGTAAATTGTTACACATACAATATTAGCTACGATTCAATGATTAGCTCCAGTGTAGCGTAGTGGGGTAATTTTTGCTTCAGCAACTTGGCCATTATATTTTCCTGTCCTTGGCATACTCAGCCACTACAACACCAAATGCAGATAGATTGCCATGCTAATTGAAATGTATTGATACAAATATCTCATTTAATGCTTAGAAGTTGATCACACTTTCTCTAATTATTACTGTACATTATCATACCAAAAACACATCAGATGTTATGAAATGCACACACCTGCAGGTCCTATACAGAAGATGCTGTCTTTGGCCCTTCAGCCACCCATGTCACTTTCAGTTATGTGGTCATTCTGTGTATGAACATATGGGCTGGATTCTATGGTGTTATTGTTCCCAATTTATGTTCCTCTCTTAGACAATGGAGTTTGGGGTCCTGAAGGCATCTACCTTTAGAAGGTCTTTATCGGCACGAATGGCATCAATGATGTCCCTAAGATGCCTCCACGGCCAGCACACACATCCCTGTGGTCGAGGCCCTCTACTGACCCGTAACAGATATGGTAGCTGCACCCTCCAATTTTTTAAAAGTAAATGTTTGGGTTTTCCTCTGAGATGGGATTAAAGTTGTCAGCATTGTGAGGAACCGAAGGCCTAATCAGGTCCCTCTCAAATTGCCATGTCGCTCTGTCACAATGTGTAATTACTGCTGGTGACTAATGAGGCCCCCTGTCGTAACCAGGACGACCCATGGCGGCAACATGAAAGACACGTTAGGGCTCAGTGCCGTCATCTGCTCAAGTGACGCTCTCACGGCCCGTGATCCCGACCTGCTCAGACAAGATCTGTCAGGGGGTGTGTCCCACGCAGCTGTGTCACCCAGTGGGGCCGTGCCCTTTGGAACAGATCTGACAGGATGCTGAAAAGAGCCAATCAGAAGCCAATCAGCAAATGCCAAGATCATGTGACCATGTATGAACTACAACAAAAAGACTCAAAGAAAATATTGTCATTTTTTATAATCCACCCTACCTAAGTATCCACCCTTTTTTTTCAATTCTTATTTTATAAAAAAATAAGTGAGAACGATTTATATGTAAATAATGCAAATAATTGCAGAAGGATATTGCAAACACAAAACTGATGTCATTAAAATGAGCATTTCCTATTATCATAACAAATAAAATGTGGAACTTTTTACCTCCAAAATCTGCATTTGCTTTAAATTGAGCTGTCTGTTATAGTTTAACATTTTTTCGTAATTAAAGGCTCTTCCTAAATAGGAACTTTAGAACTTCAATTATGTTTTTTATTCCTTGTGGTGAGTGGTTTGGTTTTGCGCTCTGGAACAGCTGCACATAACGTTAAAACCTGTTCGTGTTTTAGATCAACTCTTCTGAAAGAGGTTTGTTTTATTATTTACCTCTCATACATGAAGAAAGTTGTCTCTATACATAAAATGTATGGCTAAGGGTTGGATGAATCTATCCATTGAGACGTTGATGCAAAGGATGACATTTTGGGATCTCGAGCATTTTAAAATTGGTGTCAAAATTAAATTTATTTATGTATAAACATGGTAACACTGGAGTAAATCCTAGCAGCTGTATTTAATCAACGTCAAATGAAGCAAAGATCCAATAAGTGTAGTTGCAGTGTTTGCTTTTAAGACTTAATTAAAACTTGTGCAATTGGACCGTCTCTGAGTGCCGGCCCAGACGTCTTGAAGGAGGATGGATGCATGGTGTGGGATCAGAGTGGCAGCCTTCGTCCGGATGGATGATCATTTACATGCTGCTGTGTCCGCACTGTTGCCTTGAGATCCGACCCAGATGTGCGCACTGTTGCCTTGAGATCCGAGCCAGATGTGCGCACTGCGCCGGCCCGGCCGCATATCTGCCTCAGGGTTTACGCATCGCCACGCAGATATGACTCGGTCACAGCCGGAGGGTCTTACTAAACCGCATGAAACACTCAACCAAAACTTGTCATCTTAAAAGGAGCAAAGAAAAACATTGTGGACTGCCGCTCCGAATGTGGTTTGTTGCATTTAAAGTCCCATATAGAACAGATAAATGTCTTATTTATGTCTAAAAACGCCACAGTTTATTTCTTCCTTTAATGGACTTTAATCAGGGTGATTTCGCTCTTCCTCTTTGCTTTCAGTAATTCAAATAAAATCGCAGAGGAAACTAAACCTAAAGACTGAAAAAAAAAAAACAAAAAAGAAAAGTTATCAAACAAAAAGCACTAAACTCAACACAGGTCTGTATTTGTACGAAGACATTTTCCATGTGATTGTTTACATGCACTGTATTAAAAAAAAAAGCTGAAATATGCTTCAGTCTAACACCCACAGTAGTGTAAATTTGAACTGGCAATGAAACTACAAACTGAAAAGCTAAGAGGGCTGGTTATCCCCATCACCTGTTAATATGACATAGGCCTACACTTAACTGAAAAAACTCATCACAAGGCTTGATTAATTCCAAGTGATACTCCAGGCAGGCCCAATTAGTACATTAATATAGAGACTATTCATCTGAACCTCATGGTGTCTTAATTAGTGTTGCCACGGAAACTTTTATGCGTATTACTCTTTTAATTTAGTCCAATAGGCATGTTAATGCCAAATATCGCGTTATCTTTAGTTCAGGCTATTTTGTTAATTGTTTATTACAGATGTGTTTGGGTATTTCTTATCTTAATTGGCGATTGCGATATACAATAAAAACTGACGGCAAAGCACGGACGGTATTAAAGTTGAAATGTAGAATCAATTAGTACCGGAGATCACCGAACGATCAATTTACTGTGAATTTTCCAAAGCAAGAATGGTTAGTGGTGCTTAGTGTGAAAAGGAGGGTGACCCCCCCCCCCCCACACACACACACACACACACAGAACGGCGAGCCTCAGAGGCAGCATCTGTTTCTAATACGCTCGGCTGGCGGAAGGGTGGGTGCTCTGTTCGGCGGTGAAAAAGTACAGGCCGCCGCGTCTTTAAATAGCCTGCGGTGAAGGGAAGGACACTTGTGGGTCACATTGTTTCATCCCAGATTCCGTGAATCTGGACTGCAGTTTGATCCCTTTGAAGAAAACAAATGTACAATTAGAGAAGAATGCACACAATGTCTGCAGCCTGTGGATTTTTTTTTTCTGCTGCACTCTTCAGTGGTGAAATTATAGATGTTTTTTTTTTTTTACCCCCTGTACCCATGGCCGCCCAGATCCACTAAATAGACACTATTTATTATCAGCTTTCAGTTCTCAATATCTTGCTGCTTGTCTGAGGCTTTTATTTTTGTTTTTTTTTTCCCCCAGTCTGCGTTTTGTAAAACACACGGAAGCCCAAGAACGGCAGCTAAGTGAATAACCTGTCAGGTCCCGCTGCTGATGGCGATTCACGCTCCATCGAAGGAGCAGTGCCTGAAAACTCCACACTTACATGCTTGTCCTTGGTGGGAATGCTGCTCAGCATCATTAGCAGTATTGCTGACTTATTGAGTATCGCACATTGGTTTTAGTGTATTTCAAATTTTAAATGTTAAACACAGAGGAGACTTGCTTGAGAATTGCTTTTAAAAAATAAAGTTATAAAGCCCTGTGCTCCTTCTGTACATGGCCCCAAACAGGGATATCCACAAAGTCCCTGAGGAGCGGGGTGACTGTTATTTTCCTGCGACACAGCTGCATGTGACGTTTCGAGCCACATCCGACGGAAGTCTGGCCAATGACACGCTTGCTGGGCATCATTAGGCCGTGTCCGACGCGTCCTACAAACAAACACAGCGATGCAGGTCCTCTTTTATTATAAGGAACGATTTTATTACCAGGACGGCTCATAGTTGCCATGACGCAAACAGGACGCAACCTCAAAAGAAAGAGATCATCTTCTTATTCATAAACTTCATATTCATCACAGTATTTACTTGAGTCTCTAAGTAAGGAAGGGAGGTTTATAAAAAGCATAAGCTAAAAAAAATGTAAATGTTAGTATGGCTTGGTTTTAAAACTGTGAGTAGTTTGGTTGTATTACCAGAAGGCCGTTTAAAGTTCACAGGATACACATATTATCGATCCATCCATCCCTTCATTATTTCATTCATCCATCAATCCTCTTCTAACTGCTTATCTTGTTCAAGGTTGCAGGGTTTTCATATCATATCATGCATTCATGTATCCATCCATCTATCCTTTCATCAATACATCCATCCATCCTTCACTAACCACTTATCTAACATGGTTTCCATATTAGCCATTCATCCATCCATCCATCCATCCATCCATCCATCCATCCATCCTCCTCTAAGTACTTATCCAAGTCAGGATGAGAGTGTTTACATAGTATTATCAGCCCAATCTACAGTTTTGACCCAGTCCTGCTCTGAGTGAGTCCTGCACCCCCAGCAGCCTGGGCTCGATCTGCCCTCTTCCCATAGCTCCTCTGTCTATATGCATCAGGTGGTCTTTTTCACACGGCTTAGCAGGATGACAAAAAGAAAAACATCTCTAAGTAATGAAAGATGAAATGGGCCAAAAAAGAGAATATCAAGAAGCTATGTCCCAGGAGGAGACTGAATATTTACTGGCATTGAAATAACAGTCGTCTTTTATCCTCCCCGAACATAATCAAAGGTCTGGCTTAAGTTACTGTATATGACAGGATAATTGGTCACATGCCATCATTATTCACGGCGAAAGGGGTCGACTCTGCATTGAAGCATGTCTTCTCAGGTTTCACGATAGCAAAGGGCACATCCAATAGGAAGCGATCGCGGCGTTTACCCTTTGTGGGAGATGATGCTGGGCTTGCAAGGTCACACTGCCTTCCAGTGCAAGACAAAGTCGACTGTGCATCGAATATACAGCATGTGCAAGGAGCAAGAACATTGAAGATAAAGATAAATTGATGGGGAATAGTATTGTGTGCTTTTCATAGTATATATGCTATATATAATTTTTTTGTATGAACAAGGAGGTTGAGCTTATCGCCCATGAGTCTTGCAAATCATTAGACAAATTATGGAGGGTCACAGAGAAATCCTTGGAATCTCATAGCTGAGAGAGAGAGAAAGAGGAGCTGAAAACACCTCTGGGATCCAGGTGTTATCAATACCATCCTTTCTCATTTCAAACCTGATGAAATATGTCAGGTTCATGCAGATTCAGAGTAAAAAAAAACTGTATAAAAGGTCAGTTTGAGGCTTCAGATTAACGATATCGGGTGTCCAAAGGTCACCGCTAACCAGCACCGCAGTCAGACTTATGTTGCCACTGTGTCTCCAGTGCTGGCAGAGAAAGAAATCCCACAATTCCCTGGTCCAGGTACTGTAGCTATTTAATGATGTTTTCAGTAGTCAAAAGGAAAGCGATCAAACCACTCGCTGAACTGTTCGTCTTTGGAGTTCATCTATTATATGTCAGTGACTGGCGGAGGCAGAGTTTCCTCCCAGCCTCATTCCTGCTCCCGTGGACAGCAGTTTATCCGATAGTCTCCTTCCCTTGTCAGCCATCCTGCCTGGAATACGTACACCGCTCATTGAGAGCCTGCCAGTGAGATTTTCCCCGCTCCGTCAAGCCGTGTACTCCGACCTGCTCCTGTAACCTTAGACTCTGAATCGCGGAGCACCTGCTCCTTTATCGGCATGAATGAAGTGATCCAGTGTATAATCGTCTGAGGAACGACACAAAGGGACTGAAATTCCACAACCGTAGAAGAAAAAGAAAGAAAAAAAAAAGACTCAAACCTGAAACATACTTATGCTGTGCTGCCTCAAGGACGTAGCTATGATAGTTCTGAGTAAATAATAACTGTGGCCAGCGAATAAATAAGCGAGTAAACATAGTTAAAAAGTAAAGTCAAAGAGAAGAGTCCGAATGACCTCAAACATGTACTGTTTGCTTGACGGTTTGACCCCTGACAACTGTTGCAGGCCAGCACGGTAGGTGCTTGGTGAGGAGTAACTGCAGGCTTCCTCTCCTTATTTGGCCACAGGTATCTGCGATTAGGCTCCTCGGAGGATACTGACACTGCAGATGGGGCTGAGTTGAAATTACTTTTCCACCTACCAGCCGTCAGCAGTATCTGCAGGATTGCGGCTCCTACGGACGAGTGAAAGGTGGCTCTTTACTTCCGGCCCCCGATTCCTTTTAAGTTCTTTTTTTAAGATTTGCATAATGAAGACATCTGTCCATCTACCAAGCGGTGATCCTATAGTCAGGGATCACTAGGGAGGACATGGGGCTGGTACTGGGCAGCGCTGGGCACAGGGCTGGGTTCAGTCTGGGCAGCATGCATGCCCGTCACAAGGCAAACACACACACAAACCAAATAACACATTATGGCACTTCAGAGACGCCAGTTTGCCCATCAGCATGTCTCAGGGCTGTGGGCGGAAACAGGAGGACCCACAAGACATAGTAATGAGAGCTAGTGAATACAGACATAAAAATGAGGAGGACACCGTCTTTAAGCTGGCAAATGGTGTTGGAGTGAGATACTGTACCTTTAAAATGTTTCTATCACGACATAATTCTACAAAACGTAGTTAAAATGAATGACCTCTAAATAATTGTATTTCTGTTTCTCTCACTTTCTCATCAATGACTTGTGGTGTAGTTTACTCAGTGTGTACCGATAAATGCAGACCACTTTAAATGCATCTCTTAATACAGTTTTGTAATGTTTTCGGGAGTAGTTGATTGTAGTACTCGTCCTTTTACCACAACAAAAGTCGTACAATGTCTGGCCACTAGATGGTGAGAGTGACAGTTTCATGTAGTTCAATATACTAACCAATAAAATTAAATCCAATCATCTTCCACCAGAGTTTCATATTCTAGCCAATAAAATTAAGTCCCATCATCTTCCGCCAAACAGTTTCATATACTAACCAATAAAATTAAGTCCCATCATCTTCTTTCTTTTTCAGAGGACATGAATCTAACTGCGTATCATTCATAGTAACTGCGAACATTTCATGAAGATCATTGACTAAACGTTTGTTTGTGGAAAAACGATTTTCTGTTGCAGGTTTGCCTGAAACTAACATAGGCTACCAACGAACGTCATCATCATCACATAAATCACAATGCAGTCATACACTTAGCAAACTAAACCACTCAAATATACTGCGCAGGAATCAAGTGGAGCATTCTAGATAAGTATGGGGTTAAAAAAATCAATTCAGATGCAAGTTGTAACAAATGTAATGATTGTAATACATGTAAAAACAGGAAATTGTGATTTCTCAGCCCAAAGAATGAGTTGAAGGAATTTTCTTGTTACGTTTTCATTTGTGTTAGTTCAGCTGTGTAACTATTGAGTATTAAAAATATTTAAAACGACCTGATTAAATTAAGATGAGGAGTATTAATAATTTTGAAAACTCAAAACATCTTGCGACAGAGCAACATATCGCATAAAATGTATTGCATGACATTTTGGCTGCAGTAATCCATTTTATTGAAAACAAGCAGGGCTTAGTATTTGTAGAAGCATGCCGAGGTTGATATTAAAGTGTTTATAGAGTCGCACGCGAAGAGAATTCCCGAAGTTTAAGGTGACACTTTCTATGGATTTACGAAATCATGCTGAGTTTATCCTGGAGATTTTCCCTGTGTGTGTTTTTCTGTGTGTTTCTTTTTCTTTCTTTCTTTCTTTCTTTCTTTCTTTCTTTCTTTCTTTCTTTCTCTTTCTTTCTTTCTTATTTATAAAAAAGAAAAACTATTAAAATGTTGTCTCCATTACAATTCTGCATAACCGTGTGCTTGTTTGGGCTGCTGGGCTATGGACCGTGTTTCTGGAGGAGCGCAACGCCCGAAGAAACGTTTAAACGCTGGAGATAAATATCTGGGCGACACAGTGCATACAAAACACCTGTCTCTATCACGGCACAAGATCAGTGTTGGAAATATTTCTCTTATGTTCAAAAGATGCGGTACGGCGTTTAATAAGGGGCTGTCGGTGTGCTTTTCCTTAATAATCTCCCCGATAAGAGTCGTCTTTCATCTCGCTGTGCATGCGGTTTCCCGCTAACCTTTTCATGCCAATAATGTAAGCGATAACAGCAAGGTTTTGCCTCCGTCTAGGCTGCCTTAGGATGAAAAAAAAAACGAAAAAACGCTGATTATTTTCCGAAATTAGAGGCATCCTAAGAATAAAACTCTTTCAGACCACTTGTCAGGTCAGATTCATCACTCAACAAATTTTCAAAGAAAACCAAACATTTTTTTATGATAACCACATAATGAAACATAAATCATTTTATAGAATTTTTGTTACAGACAATTTTAAAAGTCATAAAAGGACTTTAGTTTACCCTGAGATTATGGGGATGAAAGAATATTTTAGAAAAGAATACACACTGGCGTCTTTTTCTCTTAAGTCTCTTATTGCGTTTGAATCAGTTGTCTTTATTCAACTTTCTGAGTATTTCTCCTATTTGTTAATTCTAGCTTGTAAATTTGTGGTGATAATGTTATGAGTTTTTATTGTCATCATGAATTACAAAGCTCTTACTCGAAAGTTGTTAAAGGGAATTCCCCCCAATGAAAAGGTCCTTCTTCGTAGACAAAGGCATTAAACATGGAATGTATTTTAATTAGAAAATATGCATTACTTTTGTGTGGATGAGACACACATGAAATTCTGTGTGCTACTGGTGGGAAACTATTAGGCCCCTACGTTGCTACACATGAAAAAAAATATGAAGAGTTATCAAAACCCTTTTGGTGAAAATCGCTATTCAAACAGCTGCTTTCTATTTATGAATGAAAGCACAAGGAAAGATTATTATGTGTCTGTTCACTCAAGACGGTGCCTCTGTATGAATCTCAGCTAGTCATTCATTGTGTAGCATGGGTAGATATACAAACCGTCGTTATTTTTTATCAAGACACCAAATCTCGATTCGTGTGATCATGTGATACGCAGTGTGGTCCAGGTAATTCTGATTTGCATGTCTCCCCTTCTGATGAGGAGCCTAGGAGCCCCCGGCCAATGAAGCTAATCTCTGATTGGTCACTTGATTAAAAAAAAGTCATTAAGATGAATTGTTGAAAGGTTTGTGTGTTTGAACTGAAACTGAAGATTTGTTTTGTGCAAATGTTTTAAATAGACCGGTATTTGATAACTTGAGGTTTAATGAGGTTTACACACGGCTGATTTACTGGGTTGATTTTGCCTTGAATGCTCCATTCGTGGCTTGTGCTTGTAGGCCAAGAGAAAATCCATCCATCCATCCAACCACCCACCCGTCGATCCATCCATCCATCCATTTTTTGAAACCACATGTCCTATTCAGGGTCACAGGGGGTCTGGAGCCTATCCTGGAGGCTACAGGTGCAAGGCAGGGAACAACCCCGGATGGGGCACCCACCCATCGTAGGGCACATCTACACACCATTGCTATGAGAAGATCTCGAAAACAAATTCAAAAACTCTTACGTCCCATACTTCTCAATACTTTACGTGTTTTTATGACTGTATATAACTGTTTAAATCACGCTTAAAGAGAAATTATCTGGTGATATAATCTAATAGCAACATTAAGCTCATGTGCTGCTTTGTTTTGTTTGGTTTTTATGTTGCAGGTTTGACGGAACCTGCCAGATTAGACCCAGGTGTGTATACGCCTGTCTACGATTCGCCCAGTGCCTCATATCGGCTCTGGCTTCCTAACACTACCTAAACCGTGGCCCATAACTTATTTTCTGGCCTCCTTGGCTGTAAATCTTCATATGTCACAAATGTTTCCTCCAGCCAATGCTGCAGACCCAACAAAGGCCCGGCGTTCCAAACTGGCTTTTCCATCCGTGTGGCTTCAGAACGGGACACCTAGCCGGAGCTCCGTCCCCTTTAAATCAAGCTCTTAAAGGTTCCACGTGTCAGCGGATTACACGTTTCCATGATTACAAGCTTGGGCTACATAAACAGGCAGTGTCAAGGTTTACATTCTACCGCTTAAGTGCAACCAGCTGCTCAAAGCGAAACCCCCAGAGGGGGGAAAAAACGTAGTTAATCAAGAAGATGGAGAGCTTTTTAAAACTGTTCCACTGCCCCTTTAATTGAGATTGATGGATGAGCCGTGCAACTGGGTGTCTATTATAGAAAACTCTGCCACTAAACCGTATTCAAAATTACAAGATTGACATGGGCCCAGATAGGAATAACAGCGAATAAAAGCGTGGATTTAGAATAAGTACCATCATCCCAGCATGCTGCTTAACTAGTGCACAAAAACTGCGCTGTTAGATCTTGATTTCGCGTCCTTTGGATGGTGACTCAGGTGGGGAGCTCGTATCACCCCCGCTCTGTAATTAGGACAGATCCTCTCCGAGGGCAGCGGCATGGGGAATGCAGGAGGCCTCTTCCAAAGAGCACTTTTCATTTTGACCTTTGCTTTTAACATGCGAGTTTACACAGAGGGCTCATCTCCGTCTCTTTCATGTGCACAAACAGAGAGAAACCTAAACAGCCTACTTAAAAGGTCTGTCAAACTGATTAAAGAACGGGGAAATAAAAGTGTACGAAGGTCAATGTGTTTAAAAGGAAAGGTACACAATTTACTATAGGTGCAAAACAGATGGAATTATCAGGAACAGAGAAGCGGTAATAAAAGTCTATATTGGGTTCTATATGATGCTAAAATAAAGTATGAGGGCATCCCACATTGTCTTTCCTGGTGTTACAGCTCACGTGATGCCAAAAAATCAAAGAGGTGACCTATTAAAATGGAACACCCACAGAGGAAGCAGTGAGCTGACAGTTTCACAGTGAAAATCTTTCTAACGATCATTACTGCAGTTTTGAGTGTCATTTATGATTTCAGATGGAGCTCACGTAGACCTACAGCTACGCTACATAGATGCCTACAAACCCACTAAGGTTTGCCAATGTACTGCAAGTGGGAAAAGCACATGCTTGTTGCCTGATCGCTGTTTTTTTTACATGCTTTGACATGAATCAATTTACAGTCTATAAAGGATATGCATACATAATGTTCTGTACGAGAGGAACTGTTCAACTCATCATTCACCACCGGAAAGTTTAACCTGCTGCCGACACGAAAGAATCTAAGGATGGACCCACAAAAATGCTACTAGTAAACTTACTGTGAACATATATAGGATGAATAAGCGGAACATATTTTATTATAAGGTGGAAGACAGACAGGAAGTTATTATTTCTAATCATAACAGAGCATACGAATTCAAGTGGGCACACTAATGCGTGATGTGTTCTGGCATTTCCTAAGAATACAGTGACTTAACCACAGAATTATTAAATCCTCACATTAAATATCTTTTTCCCAAGGATTTTGTGAAGGCTATAAGCCTAAACTCGAATTTCAATAACATTAACCGTGATAAACCGCCATTGTATGCTTTGATTCGATATATCGATTACAAACGGCAAATATCGTGGACTAGTTTGTACCCACTAAACCTCTCTGTGAAGCAGTGATTTTTAAATTTGTATTTCATAAGAATATTTTTATAAACACGATCCTGCCGTGAGGGTATTTTACGAGGTCTTTTCATTTCTGATTTTTATGGGTGTTAATGTGATTCAGGGACATGAATTTGTATTTTTAATTTTTTCGAGGGTTCCCCTTTCTGCCCTTAATGGAGCCTTAAGAAAATGGAAAGAGGCTGAGTGTAATTAATCCTGGACGACAAATATAAGTGGAAAAGAAGTACAGGGGCATGTTTTGGCAGCTGGATGGCAACATTGGAGTTGAGTGGTTTCATGATAATAATAATTAATCAAACTTGTAAACCCAGCTGTGTAAACATTTTAACTAAAAATATATCATAATGCACAACAATGTAACTTGGTGCAGAATATGTTTTCCATCATCAGTGTAAACATGCAAGATGCATATTAATTATGGGCTGTTTCCATTTATACGTAAAAGTGCATTTGAAAAATGTTATCAGCATGGAAAGCGGTTTGTGTGCTGCTTCCTCCTTTGTGCCATTTCCGTCGCATCTGCGTTGACGATCCAAAGGCCTTGTTTATGCTCATCGTTGACAGAAAGCTTCAGATTTTTGATAGGCTGCACTCATGGATCTTTGCATGTAAAACTCAGCCTCGATAACCTGAGACTGGAGGACCATCGGAACTGTCCCAGACATCTGACGGAAGGGTAAGCACCAAGGAGCAGCCGCGATCTTGCAAATCTGAGCAGAGCTATCATTCCTGTACACGAGTCCTCAAGACTGTTTCAGCGGCATTATGGGTAAACACCCATAATGATAGCAATTGTTATTGAACCATGGACATTACAGCAAGCGTTGTGTTATACATGGCCTGAAAACCAACAGCCCTCGAGTAATCATGCACCTGTCGTTCTGAGGTCAGGAACTGACAGTTAAACTGTTTAAAGGCTCATTTTATCTTCCTTCTGAAGTCCAGGCTGCCTGATTTTAAAGGAAAGAAATGTGCAGGGTGCCATTAGTAATGCTGGCAAGACAGAAGACTAGGAGTGAGAAAAGTATCCACTTTATGATTATGATTTGACAATTCGATATCAGTTTACAAAATTCCATGGTCAGCCTAGTTAATTTATGCTTTTTCTGCATGACTTTGAAAATACGTTTGCTGAATTTTACATGTATTGGTCCTCTTACTGTCTAGGTGGTGGTACTTTCTGTCTGACCTATAGGAAAGTTGCAATAATATTGCACAATTTCCTCACACTGCCATCTTGCTACATAGCCAGACATGGGCTGTGTCCAAACTTAGTGGCTGCATCCTTCTAAGGCTGCGTTCAAAGGCCAAACTCAATACAGCAGTGCAAAAAGACTGTCCCATTTCGAAGGCTCCTTCAGAAGTGACCTAGAAACGCATTCTTCTTCTGTGGAGTTGCAATGGATCCATCTGATGGATCCTTCAATGCCCAACATATCCCAAGATTCATTGCACAGAGGTAAAGTGGCTTCGTGACTCGGGGTTAAGGGCGGGAACAGCCGGTGACGCAAAGAAGAAATCGTCCATAGGGCAGATCATCCCATTTACCAGTGCTTTCTGTTTGACCTTTGAAGGGCGCGGCCTAGAAACGCTATGTCTTCGTAGACTGCGTCCTTGGAAGGATGGAGCCCGTAAATTCTAGCACCGCTGTGGTGATGTGTATGCCAACACGTGAGTGCAAGCTAGGCAAGTCGGGTTGAGCTTTATTCTCACGCCAATTATACTCAACACACTGCTTACAGTGATGTGAATTAATATTATATCCTCCTGAGACCCCACCCATTCATTTATGTCCATTGTAGTGGACATGTTGTTTTTGCATCTATCTTTTCACTGATGTAAGGAAACATATTTATTCCTGTTGTACACTAAAGAGGACATGCTGTGAAATAAAAATAAATCTGAAAAAATCTAAATTGTAAGATGTCTTATTTCCTCCAAAGACAAATAACCTACAATTTAAGTACACTTTTTTCCTTGGGTCTCAGGAGGATATAACAGCAAAATAAATCAAAACTGATGAAAAACGATGTGAAGAGACCACTGATATTACTGGATGCGATCTGCTGTCACTTGCGGAAATATTGTTAATTATCTGTTTTTTGAAACATCATGGGTTACACTGAAGCATATGAAAAAGATGAGGTCTGGAGGTATAATTTACGTATTTCTGGGTGGGTAAAAGAACCGTCGAAAAATAAATATTTGGCGTATTTATGGGTAAGTGTCACGATCCGGGCAGAAAAGGGGCGGGACCAGACAGGTGGAACACATTCCACCTAATCACGCACTTTCTTTAAAAGGAAAGATTACCCACCTGA
>JABFDZ020000043.1:15793271-15809102 GCA_019775955.2 Pollimyrus isidori
CCCCCCCCCCCCCCCGCCCCCCCCCCCCCCCCCCCCGCCGCCCCCCCCCCCCCCCCCCCCCCCCCCCCCCCCCCCCGGCCCGGGCCCCCCCCCCGGGGCCAACTTCCACCCCCTCCACCTCTATCACATGAAACACACAAAGCATGAAACTTCCTAATCCAGTCAGGGCGCATGGCAGAGGTCACAGACTGATCAGACGCGGTGCTGGCAGACAGGATAGAGGAATCGCTGAACTCAAACATCATCAGATAGCCGGAGCCTCTCAGCCTGTGTGGAATTACAGTACTTTTAGCCATCTCCTGTGATGTTGTGCCCTTATCCCAAGACACCCATAGCTGAGCTCCAAGCTGAATAGAAGGCATGAACGCTGTGTCTGGGTCTTGGTCTTCCCAGATCTAAAAGGCTTATGATCCGTCCTGAAGAAGGTTTAGCCCCCAACAGTGACAGATTCTGCATACGGGTTATATATGTTTAACCCTACTGCCTGGATTGATGATCTTCTTTCACTCAGGGCCAGTGTGCAGCTCAGCAGGTTAGCGTGCTGTGCTGGTGGTCGGAAGGTTGTCAGTTCAAATCTTAAAGTCAGCTGGGTGATTTCACCCTCGGGTCCCCGAGCAAGGCCTTTAATCCCCCATTGATCCAGAGACTGTGTGACCCTGCTTTCTGAAAAATGCACATAGCTTTGGATAAAGTGTCTGCTAAATAGACTAAAATGTAAACTTGATAGAATATCTGAATAAGATGGGTGTTTGTTACATTGATATATTTTCTTGCATTGAAATACACTTACTTAAAAAAATGGATTTAATATTGATTTATGAACACGATTAACTTTCATTCTGGTTCTTTCTGATCTTCAACTGCTGGTAAATAAGAGGCAGCTTAATTCTAACGAAAAATACTGGTAATCAAGAAGCAAAGATTTGCTATGAGGAAAAAAATTACAGCGATAAATTTAGATTTAGTACTGCTAATCTCATATTTTCGTATTTAGAAATTATCTCAGGAGATCTCATATAGTTAACGAAGTTTTCGACGCAGCACGTTAATCTGTAGTCTATAAAAGCACGTAGGCTGCAGACGACCGTGAGGATTCACGATAGCAGGTTTGCCAATCCTGTTCATCTGACTGAACTCAGACACTCATTTATTTTAGGCCTACATGTATGTAACAGTTTTATTACCTTGTAAATAGTCTGTAAATTTGCGAACTATCCCAACGCGTTTTATATAGCTAATTTTAAGTTCATAATGGAATAACATAGGTAAACATAATATATAATGTAGATTAGGTTTATAATGGAATAATACAGATTTACCGACATTTCTTGTGTGAGTTTGTGAGTCTGAAAGCGTGAGTATCACGCAAGATGCGTGTGAGTTGGCAGCCCCGCTCTACACGTCCCAGTCACCTCACAACACACGCGCATTAAACGTTAAACTGCGTTATTTACATTTCATACACAGACTGGGGTCAGTAATAAACATCTTCGAATGGTTCACGTCTTTCGATCAATTTGCATTAGTGAAAACTTGTCTAGCCTATTCAGTTGAATACGAGGTTACGTTGAATATGGTGTGCGAACCCTTGTAGATTTATTTATGACGTATATGGTAGGTGGAAACTGTATTAAAGCAACAGATTGACATTTATATGTCATATGAAGTTGAACTACTTATGATACTGTAAGTCGATACTCCTGAGAAAATAGTGATATGCATCATTGTTCTGAAACAAAATTAATTCCTTAATCTCTCCCCCTATCTCCTCACAAACTAGCACATCTGCATTACTGCATTACCACCCCCCTATCAAACCCGCGCCGTAGTTAGTGTGGGTTTTCATACGCTAATATTCGATGAGGTCTTGTTGGGTAAACACCGCTTCAGAGCGTATCCAGTGTCGTTGTTTCAGGCAGTCTCTTTCTGATGCAACGAAATGTTGTTTTGGCTTGTCAGCTTCGAAGTACACTGCGTACGCTGGAAATAGACCTTAGAAACACGTCCAAACCAAACAAGCACATTTAAACGGATCAACTTTCGCTTTTTCACTCACTTTCTATTCAGAACATCAAGTAGTTCATAGATTATTGTTATTTCATTCTGCCCTTGTTTTGCAAGGATTATCACACATTACATTTGCATGCAGAAATCGGCTCTCATTTAACTGAATCCACACGTCTTGTCCAGTGGCAGCAAAGCGCTGATAAGACATTCACACCTTTGCTGCGGGAACGCGTATGTATTATTCATGCCCCTACCCACGATAGAGGGCAAATTCAGTCAAACTATAGCCAATTAAAAGTAACAATGGAAGAAGAAAAAAACACTCCGTCCAGCAATTGGCACCTCTTGATCAATAATTTGAGACAAATTAATGTCGATCTTTGTGATCGAAAGTAAGACTTAAAATAACACGTAAACGGGTTGGACTCATGCCAAACAGGCCTACCTGTAGAAATAGGCCTACATGACTTTAATTAGGCCTACCCTTATGCCAAACCACGTAAACTACGGCATCAATAATAATAATAATAATAATAATAATAATAATAATAATAATAATAATAATAATAATTGTTTTAGTAGCATCACAGTTGTTTTTAGCCATATATATGCGAATATCTTTGGAGAAGTTCACGTTACCTATCTTGCTCAAAGGTAGTACAAGCCACAGTTTCGTGGTTTTACATCTTTTATTACATAGCTGCCTGGTAGGCCTACATCAATGTAGAACAAAGAAAACCATTGAATTAGTTTAAACACATTGCATTAGAAAAAAATCTGTATGTACCACACTCAGTGTAAAAGAATGTATTACTTTAAATGAAAGTTTTAAACTATTAACTTGTAATAATGTATAGTGTTTATTATAGTCTTCGTCTGTTGATGATAACGAATGGGTTACGTTTAACACACGTTTCCGAGCATGCAGTATAGTCTCGGGGCTGGACTGGGATTAAAAATCGACCCTAGATGGACTTTGGGGTCTCCAATGATAATTTTTTTGTGGAGCGGGAGGGAGGGTTCCTTCATGAAGGATTCTGCCGAGTGGCGGGATGGGTCGAGTCCCCATGAAAAATTTTACTTGCCGACACACCCATCGGCCCAATAAAATGCTTGTTATGCCACTGGATCAATCCAGGCCTGAGTTTATTTATAAATTGTATTTATTATATAGATATAATTGAAATTGCACCAGACATTAGGGAAATTATGTTTTACTTTGCACCTCCAACAAGCAGTTTCCGCTTCTCCACGCGTTGATGCACTAGTTCTTCTGCAGATCATTCTATTTGTACTAGAAGAAACAAATACAGTCAGTTAAATCCACCCAGCGTGTATGCTTTTCTTCGTACTTCAGATGCTTGTAATGGTGAGCCGGTCAATTAGGCTACAAACAGGCAATGATTATTGATCCTTGCCAATCCGAACAGGTCTGTAAGTAGCACAGCCGCAACATGTTTCCAGCAGTAGTCTAAAGAACATGCACGGCTGGTGTTAAAGCGTGTTTTTTTTGCAAGTTACGTATAATAGCCATAAATACTGTCGCGAGTATACATACATGTACCGACATTATGCATCAGTTGTAAAAAGGCTGCCTTCTAATTTTTTATTTATTATGCATTTTGTTTAATTTATGGGTGGTTCATTTTGCGGCTCCGATGAAAGTTTGGATTTGTAGTGTGGGATTGCATCTGAACAGGTATACGCCTATAAAAGCCTTTACCCCCGTGTGCAATAAGCCCAGGAGGTGCTATTGCCTCGCCGAAAGACAAGTCAGTCAGCCTTGGCTTAGTGACATCACTGAGCAACAAAAACTCGTCGGTGGGAATCAATTGAATCACCTCATCCTAAGTAAGGGAGACGCTCAAAAACTTCACTTGTCAGGGAACCAAACGAACTGCACTAAATGTCAGGAAACTCCCCGAAATTTGCTTTTACCATTGGCTTCTGCTTCAAATATCCAGTGAGGTCACTTTTAGCCTAGATCGGTCCTGCCCGTTTTGTACTCCTTCCCCTTTTTTTTCTATAGGCAAACTCGCATCTACAAAGTCGATTACAGCAAAGTCCACAGCTGCTGAAAATATGTGCAGGAGGTGGTCTCTGCCGTGGAGGGTTTTCTGCTTTCCGCAGGACAGCTGTGGAGAATAACATGAACTGATGTGGGAATTTACTGGACAACAAAGCGACAGCGACGGCCGGACGCACTGCTTCCTCGTAGGTAACAGCGTGTTAAATCTTGGTTGCTGGTCAACAATTGCAACGGATCAATAATGGAAATAAGCTAAATATCTGAACAGCACTTCGCATTTAAATGCGAGACTGATTCTTTTTATATTATTTTTGGACTGCGTATACTCACTAGAACTCCCATTTTGTAAAATACATACGATCAAGACTATGATGATTGCAAAGTATTTTAACAGATCTGGATGATTTTTCTAAGACTCATATTTGGGATATATATTTAAAGCTACCACAACCTCCTAAGAGTATATAACGCGTTTTTATTTTGGATATCTTGTCTTAGTCTTGGACGTTTTTTTAGGACAACTGCCTTTCCTTGCCGTAGACTTGCCCTGTACAGCTGAAGTAGATTAAATTGCACACCTGTGAGTCTATGATCTAATCTTATATCAGACACAACACCTAAGCGTCATGTGGAGGATCTCCACGCGTGTAGCGCGACCGCAGTCTGAGTCCTCCGCTCAAACACCGCTCCTGATAATCTCTCTCATCACTATATTCTTTCATGCTTCATAAGTTCTTAAAGCTGTATAGGCGGCTGCTGTCTTTTATTTCACACGCCAAATGTCTCACCATCTTATCTCTGAGTAATTGAGCGTTTTTGTATGCTCTTTCCTTTTCCAACAATTCTTTGATTTTCTTTCTTTGTGTGGGTATTTTGTTGTCATATTTTGACTGCTGTAAAACTCTTTCCTACTCCTTTTTTTTATCACTTTTAACTCTTTAGCGTTTGGGTTTGCGACCAATCGCACTTTTTAGCCAGCAGGTATACTATTTCCAAGGCTTTTTGTTCTTTACTTCAAAGAAGCATGTCGTGCTTTTAACCTCCTTGCCTTAAATGCTTCCTATGGAAGAATACTATCCTCATGGCCACGTCTTGCGGTAAACAGCCCAAACCCCAGGCTTTAATGCACCTCATATGACTGCAGCCCTCGAGTATTGACAACTCCGCTCCAGGAACAGATCGATCATGGTTGCTTTGGTCCGCGGGCTCATGGTACTGATGCTCGGCCAGGTGCTACTCGGAGGTTCGGCCGGACTGATCCCGGAGGTTGGCCGTAGGAAATTCAGTGAGTCCAGCAGGCAAAGCCCGCAGCAATCGGAAAGTATCCTCAACGAGTTCGAGCTTCGTCTCCTCAACATGTTCGGACTAAAGCGGAGACCAAGCCCAAGCAAGCTCGCCGTAGTGCCCCAATACATGGTGGACCTCTACCACCTGTATTCCGGGAACCGGGAACAGAACCTCAGCCGGCCGAGGAGTACTTTGGGGAAGCATTTAGAGAGGTCCGCCAGCAATGCAAATACTATTAGGAGTTTTCACCATGAAGGTAAGTCTTTCTGACGCACCTTCACCAATTTCTACGAGTTATACAATAGAACATTTTAGATCGACACAGTTTATAGACACAATTCAAAGTCAATCAAGTTTTGCTTTATAATAAAGCTGCATGAGATGTGTTCACAAACAACTTCTCCGGCCACTTGGCAATTATGATCACGCGGTCATAGAGGATCATTTAAGACAAGCGTCATTTTCTGCGGTCCGACGTTGCTTATGTTGTGGTATTGTATTGCAGGAAGGTCTATTTCATATGGTTTGCTAAACATATACAAATTAAAGTGAAGACACCCCCACCCCCAAGTTGTAGAGAAAATTACTTTGGTTTAGTATTTGATGCCTGATCCCCTCATGAGGCCTGTTGGACGTTTCCACGCTCCGAATGTAATGAGTGTCTGTAAATAATTTATACAGTTTATGTTGAGGCTGAAAACAATTTTCTCCCTGCACGGACTGTAGTTTATTGTACAACGGGAGATAGGGCAACGGGGCACCGGCAGTGATGTTCATAGCATGGTAACCGCAAGATCACATTTCATTACACAAATTTGGACATTGTACCCTTTAAAGTATCATGGAGTTCTTCTCACTAGAGAAACTTCCAAGGTTCGAGTAAACGGACAAAATAATTTTCAACGCCATATGTTGCCGTCGTTATGGGGAAGTTATTTTAAGATGCAGCCCAGTTTTCGGAGTAGTGAGTGTTGTCGTTCCTGTAAAAATAAACTAAAACATCCTAAAAAAACATAAGAAAAATAATTATATAGAAACTCGAGCGCAGCACTTGGTTGTTGCGTTCAGCTGATTATCCAGTAGAGTAGAAATTCTTTTCCCAAATTACATAACTCTTAGGAGTATGACATTATTAAAAACAAATGTATAGTTTATATGTTATTCCACGTCATATTATGTGGCTACATTGTTTCCTATTGTGCGTGATATACATAAATACGTCTATTATTGTTTTGAAATTCAATATTAGAGATAGGGTTTTAAAACATTTCAGCTGTCGAAAACTGATTTATATGAAACAACTGCTAACGCACCACTCAACGTCCTATAAGATCCTCTTTTTATCATTATTAATCGTTTTTAATACCGTGTGATGTTAAATCATAATCCGCATTGAGAGGTGTTCGCGCCAGTTAGACTATCAAATTTCACTTTCGCACACACTGATACTCTGTTGTTTTTTTTCCTTTTCCTAGGAAAACTTTGTTTTGTACAGAAAATGTGCAGGCAATGGCTCAATTTCTTTGTGGGTTTACATCTCTGCTGTAGCTACAGTCTAATCCCAACTGAGCCTGCAGGTCTATACCCCGAGATACACACACGCGCACACACATAGCCTGTAGTAAACGCTAATGCTCCGGCACAATCACGAGTTTAAGCCGAATTGTCAATTGCAAGTATACTTTACACCACACAGTGTTCTTTCAGCCCGCGTAGGGGATTCCATTCAAGACCATGTTTACAGATGTCATTTTCAGCATCCTTCATCCAAGTCAAATTCCTCAGATGATGCTTGGACCAAATATTCAGTTAGGATATGGTGATTATTATTATGGAATGAGATTCAAGAGAGCTTCTGTAATAGCTGGAATGCAGGTGATAAACAGTCCGGCCAGTTGTTCTAGATAGTTAAAGCTGGTTATGTAGTATTGCTAAAATTTATCTTGCAGTGATTCTTAATGCACTTTGTGACCAGTTGGTCCTGTTTATGTTCGATGCTAAAATATGAATTTGTTGGTATAATATTGTATACACCCTGCGACCCAGTAGGATAAGCTGTTGGAAAATGGATGGATGGATGGAAAATTGTACACATGCCCTTTGTTGCAGGTACATAGATGAATGTTGTTTGCTGTGTTTAGATGCGAGTTGACTATGCCGGCCACATTGTAAGATTTGTTCTTGGGATAAGTGGGGCCATGAACCTCTGCCTTTCCCACTCAGACTGCATGTCAAACGATTAGTGAAACGCGTGAACTAATGTTATCTGCAGCCTTCTGTGGGGCGTGATTTCTATTCACGATTAAGGGCACGATGTGTGGTTCGTGCGTGGCGGGCGTGCGCCGACGTGCTCGGAGAACGGTTCTCCTTTTGAGAGGAGCCGCTCTCGGGCTCGCTTAGGGAGATTTGAAGACAACAGGGTTTTTCCCCCCAGATAGAAGAGATGAAAAGCCCCTCCCCATGTGTTGTGTTCTCTGTGTCTGGCTATGAGTAGAAATGGGGACGGAGAAAATTATTTTCCATTTTTTTTTCTTCCCACCCAGATTAAAAAAGACCCCTTTTGTAGTGTATTGAGTATCCACCCCCCCAGGTAACAGCTTGGTTGGAGTCTAAGTACCTCGAGGTTGTATATCTAAATCCATGGAAGAACGTGGCGTTTCAGCAAATATTCTGTTTTATGCAGCTTACCATGGCTTACATAGTGATTTTCTTTTAACACCTGAATGCATGCACAAAACTCGTGGCTTATTTTCCATTTAACCCACATATATGTGAGCAATCATCTTGTTTTGGGTGTTAATTTGTCGTTTTTTCTGGACATTTCCCAGCGACTGTCACCTTAGAAGATTTAGCAGATGCTGTTGGTCAGACAAACATGTGGTTAACTTTGATCTCAGGTTTTGCCAACATCTTTGATGCTCAGTAAAGTCCCATTTTCCTTTATGCCACCAGAATCCTTGGAGGTCCTCTCCAGCCTCAGCGGAAAGACCACGCAACAGTTTTTCTTCAATATCACCTCCATCCCAGACTCTGAGCTCGTCACATCAGCGGAGCTGAGGATTTTCCGGGACCAGGTGATGGAGTCCATCACCAATGGGAGCATTGGTTACCACCGCATCAACATATATGAAGTCCTGAAGCCTGCACTTTCTTCCAAAGAACCAATCATGAGACTTCTGGATACCAGGCTGGTGCAGCACAGCCTGAGCAAATGGGAGAGCTTCGATGTTAGCCTTGCCCTGACAAGGTGGACCACGGAGGGGCACTCCAACCTGGGATTTGTGGTGGAGGTGGTCCACCTGGATAGCCAGAGTCAGGAGGCAAAGAGGCATGTCAGGGTGAGCAGGTCACTGCACGCTGATGAGGACTCCTGGCCTCAGATGAGGCCGCTCTTAGTGACATTCAGCCACGACGGGATTGGCAACGTCCTTCACACACGAGAGAAGCGGCAGGCCAAGGGAAAACAGAGGAAGAAGCACAAAACCAGCTGCAGGAGGTACTCTCTCTACGTGGACTTCAGCGACGTGGGCTGGAATGACTGGATAGTGGCCCCGCCGGGGTACCACGCCTTTTACTGTCACGGAGAGTGCCCGTTCCCATTGGCCGATCACCTGAACTCCACCAATCACGCCATAGTTCAGACTTTGGTTAACTCCGTGAATACAAATATTCCCCGGGCCTGCTGTGTCCCCACAGAGCTGAGCCCCATCTCCTTGCTCTACCTAGATGAATATGAAAAAATTATCTTGAAAAATTACCAGGATATGGTTGTTGAAGGCTGCGGTTGCCGGTGAAATGAGAACATTGCTGACACTTTATTTCCCAATGAAGACTCCTATTTATACATATATAAAAAATGAAATTTAAACTGCTATTTTGAAAAAAAGAAATATGAATATATTTATGTCTACAAAAGTTGGGAAAATAAATATGTTAATCAGAGGATTATTCCTTTAATGGTTTTGAAAAACATTTCTGATGTACATTTTCAAATGGGTGCAATACCAGTCATGAAGTATAATGCTCAGATTTTTATTGTGTATTTATTTCTATTATAACCACTTTTATGTAAATAAGTAATATGTGTATTTATGTATAATCACGATAAAATATAGGATTGGAACACAATGTCCAAGGAAGCATAGATGAATTAGGTCTGTCCATTTATTTTATAGAATTGGAAAAAAATATACTGACTTCTGTTTTTTAAAAACTTATTTAGGCCCTGTACAAAACAGAGGCAGTGCCTGCATGTATTGTAGGGGAAAAATACAGAAACATGTTTGCAAATGACATTAACATAGATAAATACTCAAGCATCATTTCTCCAGATCGAATGGTTACATTCTCTGTTCGCCTTCAAACGGAGTGAAATACATTTTTAAAATATGAAAGTTACCTGATTTACTTAAACATAACTGTGCTAATTCGGGGGTGGGGGAGTGAAACGTGTTACAGTGACGTGAATCAGGCGTGTTAAGCAGTGCGGCTCGAATCCCATGTGGTACTGCATTGGCGCCCCCTCAGAATGTGGGGCCCCCAGGTGGCTGCCCAGGTCGCCCAGTGGCTTAACCAACATTGGTGTTATAGGTGGGTTGTTCTTATGGTGAAGACAGTGCCAGAGGATGGGCAGGTTAGTCATGAGTAACATGAATGTTATGTGAGAGGTAGGCAACACTGAATGCTCAGGTACTGGTCTGCTGTTGGTACACGTGCATCTTCCCAGAAAGTTCTCAGTCTGACCCGAGAGGAGCTTTAATGAACGCCGGCCGGACCCGGCGACCCTCGCTCTGGTGGGATGCTGCGCGCTGCTAAATGGAGAAACCTGGCTGTTTGCCGACCCCCCATCCCCAAAGTGATTTTCTTTGGGTTATTTAGACAACAAAGTGCAATTTCTTTCCAATGCTGCTAATGTAACACAATCGGGAGCCTTGCAAAGGAGTTCATGGGTCTGCAGAGGTCACATGCTGAGAAATCGCTTCTTGGGAATTTTTTTGGCAGCTAAAACGCACATGTGACTGTGTTGTGGTGAGTCATTGGACACCTTTCTCTGATGTTCATTTTTGCCTAGTAGCTTGAGAGGAAAAAACAAAAATAAACTTAATGCGGGAGCCTGGTTATGGGAAGTCTAATCACTTCACTGTCCTACTTGTGGTTGACTGTATTTCATTTGTTCCTCGTATTGAACGCAAGTCACATGTCGACACCACAAGTAAAGGGTATATGAATGTCATGTGTAATATATTATATCTCTGACCCCTAAATATAGGGTCACGTGCTGAACATAAAATCACCCCCAGTGGTGGAAAGATTTTCAGATATAAAACCTGTCAGCCCTCTTCAGACAAACCACTCAGACAAGAGATGATTTATGCTGACAGGTGGTCCAACTTAAAAATTAATTATGGTTATATGAAACTCTTGGATTGTTTTGACTTTCTGAGTTCTAAGTGAATCCTGTGAAAAATCAAATATGATTTTATTACAAGCCAAACTTGACAATTAAAATCAGTGAACTTGGAAGCTAAATCTCTAAATGACAGCTAAAGGGTGGCTATGAAAAGCAGGCAGGGTCGAATAGTGAGTTTGAATCAGAACGACTCAAATAAATTAATTCCTACAAATACAAAGCACGCAAAGACAGGAATAAGCCAGAAAGGATTTGAAGAAGAGACCTTCTCTAAATGCATGTATTTTGATGTGCATTGGCTTCTGAAGCGTGGAATGTCGATTGCTACATAGATGCATGAACATGCTTGCAGGAAAACAGCCTTCCGTAGACGTTCCTCATCTGCCAGGCCGAATCTTTCTGATGTTTTCCAGTAACTGCCATGTGGTAACAATACACATGAGAGGAATTGTTTGTAGGATGGCAAGTGGGGTTTTGGGGTCAGCCCTCGTGACTGAAAGATGCTGTTGTTCTAGCAAAATGCACAATATATATGTGAACAGTGTGGTCTTGGCAGGTTGTTTGCCAGATGCTAGAGACTCATGGGCAAATTCCTCTTTTAGGCTTTTTATAGCATGTTGGGTTGACAGGCACATAAGAAAGACGCACAGGCACAATTTTAAGATGAAAAACGAATGAACAGATCAGCTAATATATATATACATATATAAATTATGAGGTTTATGTCCCATTAAGAACTGCTGTGGTCCTAAATACATAGTTGGTATGCACTGTGTAATTGCATATACTCCACTGCCCTGTCAGAAGGCTTTCTTGGAGCAAAAAATCCTGCATTAAACTGACACACTTCAGCTCAGTAAAACTACAGAATTTGCTCATTATCTTGCCTGAATTCATAAGAAACATCTGCACCAGCTGGGATACTTAAAACCTGGCTGACTCTTACACATGCAGAACCTTTACAGGAAAAACGAGGACAAATCTCGTGCACGTGTGGGGATAATTTATTTATTTTTTTTGTTGTTTGTTCTGCATGCAAATCCCAATGGGATGATTTTTAAAATTTCATTTTTTTTTGCCAGAGCTATGGATTCATACAGTGTTGCATTGTCAATGTAAGTGTACGATACAGTCATTAGCAACAGCTGTGAAGAAAAGCTTCAGTCGCACACTAAATCCTCCTAAGTCCATCCATCACCTCGTTGTTAAAATCAGTCCATTACTTCACCTTTGGTCTGAATCACCGGACACACACACACACACACACACACACACACACAATTTAAAAACACGGTTAAAATTTTGCTCTCATTAGTTGAATCGCATGCCCTGGACCTATACCCTCTGGCACGTGCTTGCTTACGTGACCCCAGGAACGCGTTTGCGCTGACCTCTGCTTACCAAAAATCCAGCAGGAGTTGATTTTTTGGGCAACAGGGTGCGATGGGAGAATTTGTACCAAAGCTCCTATTTAGGTCATAACTGCAAACTTGGGCGCTCATCTGGACTTCATTTGCACTGGAGGGGTCTGACCACAGCGCAGGGAGAAAATAGACCCAGCTGCTCTGCTGCAGAGCCGGTGGCCAGTTCCTGCTCTTTCGCTTCTACGGGGAGCGAAACGGCTGTTTTCCCAACTGCGAACGTGAGCTTTAAATGAGGGGCACAGAAGAAAGGAAAGAAGCTCTCGAAAGAGACTGGAGGCTGGCTGGAGGAGTGGGAACAAATGCTCCATCGGCCGGGGTCACGGCTTGTCATCACTGCTGGTCCTCTATGTTCTTCATTAGTGTGTGATTAGATCCCAGTCCCAGCTTATAAGTTCCTTACGCACACCTTGTATATTTTATTCCTATCTACCAGCTCTCCTCCCATTCATTTGGTGTATTCCTCGTTAACACATCTTGCATTCGTCAGCCTTTCCTATATTTAGTTCCCAAGGTAACAGATAACTGAAATTGGGTCGTGTGGACCGTGGATACCATAAACCATCAAAATCCATGCTTCCATTCCTGTGGTTCTCTTGACAGTGTGTGCAGCCAATTAGAGAAGGAGGCAGATAGACTGATTACATTAACGATAAAAATGCAAATACTAGCTGGTAACGAATTAATGATACAAACAGAAAGCAAAATATGAATTTGGTTTCAGCCTTAAATAGCACTTCTGGGGAAAACAAGCCCATATGGAGTTTATACGTGGAAATAATAGCCACTTGCTTGCTCTGGCCCTTGACATATATTTTCAGCTTCTAGAAGCTTCCCGAGATCAGCTCGCTGAGTGCTTATTTACATTCCTTCAGATGATACGCAGTTATGCGCCATTCAGCGACTGCCCCCCCCCCTTGCCGGGCCTCTTCGTGGTCCCAGTCACCGAGGATCGGTAGCTGCTCATCAGGACCCTGTTGCTCAGGCCATCGACAGTGAAAGGGAACTTCTCGACCTCGAGCCTTGGCCTCCAGCTACAGTCTATGGACAGAAAGAGTCAGAGCACATATACCCTAAAACCCCTTATGTATATAACTCACTCTGCTATTTAATATTAGTCATTACTCACGAATAATGTACTTGAAGATGAAGACACTGATAAATAAAAAGAAAAATTAAACTTCAATACAAGCCATAAACAATGAATTCATGCCCTACCCTAAGATAAAAACAATTGCATTATTATAAAGACAACAATATTTGCAGCTTAATGCATTTTAAATAATAATATGCCTGTCCACCTTTTTAAAGCCTGGCCATTTTGAATGTGTTCTTGTATCACATTTTGTACTTTACCCATTTCAATCTGACTATATGGTTATTTAATATGGTTATATAGCATGGTCCTCTATTCTGGTCCAGTGTTCCGGAATATCTTCGCGGAAACACTAACGTCACGGTGTCATTTTGTACAATGAAACTGATGTTCTTGACCAATGGCGAGCATCCTCTAAAATAATACGCCTTTTGCCTGTCATTGCTGAAGCCTTGTGTCACAGCGTCTGCGGCATGGTTTTTCTTAGCTGATGCATTATCCAAAACAACACAATTTACACACTTGGATGTTTCCATTTCACTAGTTAAGTACATTTTTCAGGGGTACCAGAGTGTTCTCCCACCAAAACGTCAACAGTAAACGCACAGCTCGCAAGTTCACAACCTTAACTATTATTCTACCTGCAAATTTTATTTAATCAACTGTTTCAGTCTTGATCATTTGAATCTGACAGTTTGTATAGCTCAACAAGCTGGAGCAAGCTACCCCTGTGATGAAATTGTTTGTCCACAAATGGTACAGTACTGGAGAAAGATTAATATCTGATTATGCTTTTTTTTTTGTTCAGTCAACCAACATCGCTCAGTCGTCAGGCTGCACATTCATTGTGTGAAGGCATGTATTGAATTTCACATGCTGACAATCACTGTATTGTCGCAGAGGCTGTCATATTAAACCGTGTATGTTTTGACATACTTTCATGTTGCTAGGCGAACCTTTACTGTCAGTTGTATCATGGATTAACTGTAGTTTTTATATTTCTCCAGTCTGAATGCCAGAACGCTGGTCTCTGAGTTCTTGCGGAACTTATACCCTAACTTTGCATCCATAGTCTGCAATGAGCAATCATTGACTAAGGTGGATCGTCACCAAACACCGAAGTGTTTACAACTTTCTGCTGTTTTGAACTCGCCTTTAGGAACACTTTTTCCCTCGTCACCTAAACTTTCAAGGACATGACTCAACGTGTCCGTAATTTAATCATATTGGCACTGTACTTTAGAGCTGTCTTCTGAGGAAGATGGACAACAAGACCTTGACAAAGTATCTGCAGGTCCACCACCTTTGTTCACATCAGCAGCACATAATGCAACCCGGTGCTTGCAAACTTATGACCTCAGATTTTATCTGCTGCTGATTCTTATCCAACTTATCTTTCCCGGACGCCCTTTTGCCAGCTAGCTGTAAACAAGCTTGATCTTGAATCCCAGAGCTGTGGAGCCATTGAGGATGTTCTTACGAAAAATCGCTGATAACCTGAAACTACAGGAAAGCTCACGGCTTTGGTCCTTATGCTTTATAGCTGAAGGCACTTATTAGCCACGTCAGTTGCTTCACTCAAGCAGTCCCAACTATAAACACACATCTCCCTTCATGTGGGACAAGTACATATTAGTCACCTTGGAGTTACTCAGAAAAGAAATAAACTTCTAATTTCCTTCCACCCAAATGCTAGCCCAGAAGTAGCGCATCCATATACAAACCGATGATGCAGTTCAAGCATCCAGCAGTGATCTCCAAATTCAGTTCTGCCCAACAAATGCAGCCATTCCACCTGCAGTTCAGACTAGGGAATCCGTCTGAAGAAAGGCAGGTTTGGGCCCAGCCAGTACTTGAATGGGAGACCACCTAGAAAATCTGGGTTGCTGCTGGAAGAGGTATTAATGTGGCCTATACAGAAGCCCATCCTGTGGTCTGTGCGGATCCCAGTGCCCCAGTGCAGTGACAAGGGGCTTGTGGCCACCAGGGAAGCCCAACCTCTGATGTATGTGGATCTCAATGTCCCAGTGCTGTGACGGGAACACTGGCCAACAGGAAATCCCATCCTGTGGTCTTTGTGGATCCCAATACCCTTGTACAGTGATGGGGCCACTGCGGCCAAAAGGAAAACCCACCCTATGGTGTCTGTGGACCCGAGTGCCCCAGTGCAGTGATAGGGACATTGTGCTGTATTAATGTATTAATCCCCTCCAACTGATTCAGAATGCAGCTGCTTGGCTTGTATTCAACCTTCCAAAGTTCTCTCACACCGCTCCTTTGCTGCGCTCCCGACACTGGCTTCCTATGGCTGCCCGCATCAGATTCAAAATATTGATGCTCGCATACAAAGCCAAAAATGATCTGGCACCATCCTACATAAAAGACCTCATCAAACCCTGCACTGCTCTGCGATCTCTCCGATCCTCCAGCACTGCTCGACTGGTCCCACCACCCCTCAAGGCACAGCAAAAACACACCTCTTGGCTCTTCTCTGTTCTGGCACGAAGTTGGTGGAATGAACTTCCCCTAGATGTCCGAACAGCTGAGTCACTGAATGTATTCAAACGACGACTTAAAACAC
>JABFDZ020000043.1:15830039-15840644 GCA_019775955.2 Pollimyrus isidori
AATAATAATAATAATAATAATAATAATAATAATAATAATAATAATAATAACAATAATAATAATAATAATAATAATAATAATAATCCTGCCTTGTGCCTTGTGGCTCTAGGTTTAATGTGAACCTGTACCAAATTATCTGGATGGATGGATGGATGGATGGATGGATGGATGGATGGATGAATCAGATGAACTGTGTGTTCTTTCTCTTAGGCTCGTCACTGTCTCTGTGCCCACAGCTTTTTCAGGCACCCACAGTGTTACAGGTGTCCCATCTGGTCTGTGTCACCTGGTCAGCTTCCAGCGTCTCATCTGGGAAATTCCAACCCAGTACCCGTCCAACTAATTGTATCGAATTATGGTTCCTTTGTCCCAGATATGCTCCTAGCGAGAAAAATCTCATCCGCTACACCAGAAAGCTTCCATTAACCTCTGACCTTGGACCAGTGTGTGCGGGTTGGGCCACTCCTCACACCCAGCCTTTGGTCCATCAACACGTTGTCCATGAACAAAAGCTATTTTGATGGCCTTAAATCGTCGAGAAGTGACCAATGAACAGCGGGCACCTTGTCCCACCATGGAACGGATATTCTCATCGCATTGCGGCTGATGATTTCTGAAAGCAGAACTTGAAATCCCTGATGTATCTCTGCAGGCCTCCTGACCATGGTGCTCCCGGAAAAATATGAGATAATGAGGCCTGAATTACATGCTCCACATCAGCGGACAGCTGATTAAGCCCTCACTGGCGATTACTGTTCATAGATGCCGAAAAGCTTCCCTGTGTAACGAATATAATTAGTTTATGTTAGCTGGAAGAGGTCAGAGGTGTTCAGAGGTCATGTCTTCTCCGTGCACCGAAGTGGCGTGATAATTGCCCGACACTCTGAGCTGCAGGTGTTGGACGGGGCTCATTTGGGCTTGGAAGCCCGCCGGGAAAATGGATTCTGCTGCCGAGTGGAAAATCGTGAGCGAAGGGGCCGATTAGCCAGGATGCCCGGACATGCCCAGAGATTTGCCGGCATTTCCACAAGCTGCTGATTGGTGGATTCTGATTTTAGAGTTTCTAATCTTTTGAGCCACTGTATAAATGTAAAGCTTGCTGTGCACAAGTATTTTTTTGTGTGGACGTTTTAATGTTTTTTTCCAAATTGAACCATTTATAGATTATTATATCTATTTTTAAAAATAAACCTGGAGTTTGTTTCTCTGTGTCAGTCATGTACAGCTGCCTGGGGTTTTTACACCTGCATATCAACCTATCCGGGTCCTATTACACTTGTAAGTAGCTGCAGTTAAAGCCTACAAATGGAGTCTGTTAACCTTTCCGTGACCTGCTGCACTCGTGACCTCTGGGTCATGTTCTGGTCATGGTTATTTTCGGTCCACGGCAGTCAGCCGAAGCTCAAGAGTGCAAACGAAAGGCAAGGCAGCTATTGTCTTTAAAATGGACTGATGAGTTAAATGACAGCTGACAGGAGCATGTGGGCTGTATATAAAACATTAGCGCATATCAGTAATAGCATCCAGATGAAAACGGGACGTCATGTGACATACATTACCCACTGTGGTGTCAGCTTGCGTCAGCATATAAGTTCTGGCCACATTTATTATTAAATCATGAAGCTGTCGCTGTTTGTTGTGTTTAAAGGCACAGCGAAGGCATTATGTCGGGTTTATGGCATCTTTCCTTTTCAGTTACCATCAGTAACACGAGTACTTTTACAAAATATACTTTTCTTGGTTTGCATAAACTCTTTAATGAGTGTAACATTGGCTTGGAAAACAGGCAATTATCAGCAGTAATGGCAATGTGCAAACTGGGGGACTCACCGACTTTAATTAAATTGTATATTTAGTATAGACTTTCAGCCTTTCCCGTTAACAGCGCGTCACTGTTTTAGCGTATTTATAAATATGGCTGTTAAAAGAGCAGCGACTCTTTCTCTCTCATTACGGTGTGGAAAGCGCCTTAGCTGGCTTTCTGGGAACGTCTCGTCTGGACGTTGATGCTGACGACAACTTCAAGCCGGATCCTGTGTGTGAACGTGTGGCGTGACGTCTTGCCATACATTCTGCAGACGAGCTCCAAGCAGACCTGTGGTCTGAGCAGATAATAAGAGTGGAAGAAGGTTAAGCTGTAGTGTGAATATTTATGAAAGTATGTCTTCATGGTACTGTATACAAAGGTCTATTGGTCACTGATTGAAACATTCTGGAGGAACAAGTGAATGTTAACTACAAAAAGCTTTGAAATAATTTTGCAAAAATTATCTGATATGAAGAATAACTTCTGAAAAAAGCTGAAAAGAAGAAAGATCTTTTTGAAACCAGGTAGTAATAGAGAAATGTGAGGCTGTGGGAGTAAATTTTCCTCGTTCTTCCTGGGTTCCCGTGATTTTGCTCCTAATCCATCCCCCGTCTCCCATCTCTTACTTGTTTTCAGTCACGTAAAGCGTGTGAGATTATAGATATACACTTGTAGAACAGTGAAGCATTGTCCAGCAATTAAAAGCCCCTGAACTCTGATAAAAGGTACAGCTGGACCCCTGTTTGACCCTGTTTTGTTTGGTATCACAGTAGCTGATGGGCTGCATTAACCTTGCTAACTCCCATGAAATGTGCCTTTGGGACAGTGTAAATCTCCCTGAAGCGGGCCAGCTACTGTTAGGTAACAGGACCTCCATTGTGTGAAATCATCAAAGCTGCTCTTTCCTTGACACCCTTTCTTTTCACGTAAAGCTAGTCAAATGGGGATGCTTCCAGACAAAGCTAATGGAATGGGGATCCTTCCAGGCAAAGCTAATGGAATGGGGATGCTTCCAGGCAAAGCTAATGGAATGGGGATAGTTCCAGACAAAGCCAGTCGAATGGGGATACTTCCAGGCAAAGCTAGCGGAATGGGGATGCTTTCAGACACAGCTAGATGAATGTGGATACTTGTAGACAAAGCCAGCCAGATGGGGATCCTTCTAGGCAAAGCTAGCGGAATGGGGATGCTTTCAGACACAGCTAGATGAATGTGGATGCTTCTAGACAAAGCCAGCCAGATGGGGAAGCTTCCAGGCAAAGCTAGATGAATGGGAATGCTTCTGGACAGGCTAGCTAAGTTGCATTTCGTATAAACGATGCCTTGTGTCTTTCGAGAAAGAGGCTTGTTTCCTGGAACATGGGGGAAATGTCTAATTTTCCATCTACTCATGGCATGAATGATAGCGGCTTCAGGGATGCTTGTCAAGTAAATACTTTTACAATGTCTTTATATGTGCAGATTGCACACCAAAAGTGGAAACAATACACAAGAAACCAGCCATCAAGGGCAGGTGATCAGGTGACCCAGTTGTCAGAGGCAGGGTGACAGGGGCCTGGGTGAAGGGGCCAATTGACTGGCTGGCATCAAACCATGACTCCATTCTGGAAAGCCACTGTAAACTGGTGGCTCATGGTTTTTAATGCATTAAGAAGAAAAAACACAGGATTAATATTGGTAAGTTCACAAATAAAAACGAGGTCCTCAAGTCCTGCACCTACCCCACCATAAACTCATACATTTCCCCTGCAACTGCCCCTTGGTGCCACAAACGACTCACAGGGGACACAAGGTATTCAAATAAAGCGAGGGGCCTGGATTCACACGTTGCTTTGCTGGGTAAAAAATACTGTTTGTTTTGCAGAGTGAAAAATCACCAGAAGAACTGGGTCTCTACTTAGACGAGAAGCTTTTTAGCATAAGCACGATCGACTCATTTGGAGGATTGTGTGAAAGTCATGTTCCTAATATCCCTACACATATATTTTATAAAATGATTTCTGTTAGAAAAAAATTCTCCGAGATTCTATTTCCTACAAAAAAAGCCGCATTAAAAATGTTAGTCAGAGTTTCCATTAAAACACAGGTTAAGGAAACCTTCGCGCAGGTAAATAGGATTGTGCTAATTTGGCAGTGTTTACTGGCTGTCCTTTTCCACCCTAGAAGGAAACTTCTGTTTCAAAAAAGCAAGGTGCTCCTTAACAAGACCTGCTCTTGTTGACCCAAGGATGTGGTAAACCGTCGTTTTGTAGCCAGTTGGGCAAGTGCGTCGCTCATGTAAACGTCTGACAAAGTCGATGGTTTTTACACTAAAAACTCTCCTGAGATCCAAATAAACACTGAGTCAGTGTAGCTTCAGACCTGAGAAAAAAGGCCCAATTCACATTAAGTCAGGACTGCATGTGACTATCATTTTAGGAAATGTCACTATGGAATAATCCAGAAAATTCAGTGGGGGGAGGGGCACAACTTATGCATTCTATTAACCTCTGTTGACTCAGAATTCCACCAGATTTCCAAGGTATTTTACAGCACCTGAATGTGGCGAAATGTGGTATAAATTGGGGGAGTTCTGCTGAAAATGATATAAAACACCAGAGATCGCATCACAGATGGTCCCAATATAAGAAACATAAGCAATAGCTAAAACAGTTACTCTTTCCCATGAAACCGAGAGCCGAAACAGACGGTGCCCACCTAGCCACCCGCAAGGCGGCACTGGCTTTCATTACAGCTGCTCCTCGTCACGGCCCCATGTGCAAGAGGCAGCCCACTCAAGAAGAAACATAATCTCTGGATACCGGTGCAATTATTTAGACAGTACAAAAATGAAAGCCGAATGGAAATATCCGTACGGGTACCCGGGTACGGGGCATGGCCATGTGGCGAGTACGAGTACAGCTGGCGGGGTGGGGAAGGCGTCTTTTTTGAGTGACGTGTCTGTTTGCACATGTGCACTATGGATGCGAGCTAGTCCATGTGGCCCCTGGAAAACAGAAATACAACACACTACATGTCCACCTTTATAATAGGAGGGTCCTCTCAATAATAAAGTACAGGATTGGCTTCTATCTGAGCAGATTTTGGAGAGTACCACCGGTACCGCCGATCAATGCATAGGCTGCTAGTGGCGCAACGGATCACTGTTGCTCCGCGATCCGGACCGATCCCTCACCACGGTTCGACACGCACGTGATCCGAAGATTCGGAAAAAAAACAAGTTCCACTGTATGGTGTGCGTGGTCAGTCTCAGACAAGCGATAGTCATGGCCAGCGGCAGCGATCCAATTACCATTACATTTACTGTTTACAGCTGTAATAAGCTCACTGCTGCATTGCTTTCTGTCTTCTTTGATGATGTGGACATAAGCTATATAATATTTCATTGTCCATGTTCAAAGTAAGATGCAATGATACCTTAAATTGCATTTTAAGTTCTTTGATTGTGTCCACATTAAAGGAAATAATTACCGTGCGCTATATTGCACCTTAATTTGTTTTTATGTAATTGTGTGGAATGAGTCTTGAGTTGAATGTTTTTGAATGGGCAAAAATACTTAAATAAATAAATGGAGAGTTAAATTTGTCTTGTTTTTTTTCTTTTTTGATCAATTGCACCACTACAGGCTACCCTAATCTATAGACCAGGGGTGGGCAATCTTATCCGCAAAGGGCCGGTGTATATGCAGGTTTTCGCTGCAACTCCCTAATTAGATTACTAATTAGAGGACCGATTGTTTGGCTGAAGAGTCCACACCACACCTGGGTTTGAACAACTGACCTACAGGTTATCCCAAAAACCTGCATACCCACCGTTGCCGTTTGCGGATAAGATTGCCCACCTCTGCAATAGACTATGGCCCTGGGGACAATGGAGAGGCTAGTTAAATCAGTAACACCTGAATGTGCATGTTGATGTCAGCCTAAGGTCCATACATAGGTTAATTCACCCCTAAGGACTACTCAGTATTACCTAGATCATGCAGAGCCTCTTAATATTACATTATTTAGTCAATGCTTTTTACACTAAAAGGTTTTTTTTTTTGCCCGAAGAGGATTAGGTTCAGGGTTAGGTTTAGGGTTAGGGTCGAGGCCAGGCTGGAAGTGGGACAAGTGGACACTATTACAGAAAATGATGTTGTTCTTAGCCAAGGACAAAGCAACAGGTTTCCAGTGTGCTTCTTTGCTTGTGTATGTGGACAGTAATTATTTTTGCCATCCTTTCTGTTTGCCTGTAAATACCCATGATACCCATATAGCACACGCCTGACTGCTGTTACTGAAAGCAAATGGATGGAAGTATGATTAGTTGAATTAATGGATGGTTGAATGAATGAGCAGTTATCCAGAATATAATTCTTGACTTTTTTCACCAGGTTGTAAAAACATCTTGGGATAGCTAATAAACTCCATTAAAATGATGAGTGCTGGATAAAGGTCAAGGAGAATCTTACTCATAATTAATATGATTATGTGTAAAGTTCTAGCATCTCCTGTATGTAAAAGCATTGACATCAGTCAGGTTCTGGCAGGTCCTGAGGTTTCCTAGGTACGACAGTGAGTGCCAAGCTTTCTCTTTCAATACCACACAAATGTCCTCCGGATGGGTTGCCAGGGAGCATTGGAAGAGTGATATCTACCAAACCAGAATTTTAATAGAAACACGTGATCTGCTCTATATGAATGGCCTTACAGGCTCAGAAAGGGGGGGGGGCATGCTGGATCAGTACATTTCCTACTTCAAAGTGGAATGGAGAGAGAGACACTGATGTGACTCACCAAGCAGTGTTGCCTTGCTAGCTACCAGAGGTGGGAAAGTGACATAGGCTTTCAACAGCAGGAAACACCTTGGAACTTAATTACTGATTTTACATCTGGGGGTGGTTGGCCTTAACAAGCATAATGTACATCTTGAAGAATAGAACGAGCTGTATAGCCCCGGTTTGTGTTGCTGTTAGCATTGCTGACACCCAATGACCTGTTCACCTTTCAGTTTCCCAGCAGATCATGGATGTCTATGCTGATATTTAGCTAGCCGGGACCCTGGTCGACTTTCAACTATGTTTAACATCACGTCACGCCACACGGACAGTAACGTGACTAAGCTTCAGTGATCATTGACTTGAGAAATGTGGAGATACGATTACCGCAGCCTGGAGGAAGAGGTAGACTTTATTCAATTTGTTAAGAATGAGTTCTTGGTCATAATAACAGCATAATGACATTTCTTGCTGAATACGCATTGTAAACTCACACTGTGGACTTATGCTTGGTTAGTCAGTGATTATTGTCCATTTAATATGCACACAAACGATATAACGGGACTCGATACATTGTCAAAACATAGCGTCACGTTACCATTGGTATGGTTTATTCTTTTATGTATGTGCACTCGAAGCATTAAGCAGGCTACTCAATTGCACTTGAACCTGAAGTCCTTTGATTATAGCGTAACCATAGTTATTTTGCCTACTCGAGTGCACTGACACAACGCTGCCCGCTTCTTTATCCGTTCCTGTTAACTCCACAATGGTCTGACAGCACATATTTGGTATAACTTCAGAACATGTTGGATTTGGCCAACCAAAATTTTCCCTGTGGTGCAAACATAGCTGTTTCTCTGAAAGCAGGTGGGTAAGTGATGGATCCTCAAGGTTTCCTCAGCTCGTGTCATGCTGGGTGTAATGCCAGGCCTAGAATCCCTCTGTCACCTGTCTCCAGAGGGAATGTATCTCCTCTACTGTATATCCCAGAAAGTCTTTTTTGAAAGGTCATGGCAAATTAATTGCGAGAACTCTAACTAGACTAGAATTTCTCTTTTTTTCTTCCGAGTGGGGAAACGGGAAAACCGGGATTGTTTGCCGTGCTTATTTGAAGCAGAGCCCTTGGACTCTTTCCACGGCGCTACGGTTCAGGTTTTCCAGCAGGCATGAGGAGTGTGGCGGTGTGGGACACAGGGCGCGCCTTTGTCGAGAGGCCTGCGGTCACTGTGACACGACGCTGCCTCTCTCTCGAATCGGGGCCCTGAATGACTCAACTCAAAATGAGGCCATTTATTTACACGGCTCGCAAATGACTAAATGTAAAACAGCTCGCCGTTCCGCTCCCAAACAGCCCGTGGGTCGGAAGCAAGCGGCCCGGACTCACGTTGCTCCGCTGCGGCGCTAACCGCAGCCTTTCAGCCGCGCTGGACACATTACTTCCATTTAAACCCGCGCGCACCATAAATATACATTATATACTGCGCATTTTTCATATGCTCCATTTTTTTTTATTTGCAGCTGCTGGATAAATATAGGCTGTGATACATAAAATTACACAGAGAGAGAGCGGGGGGCGGGGGAATGAAAGAGGGAACATTTACCCTCCTAAGTATGTATATTGATCTATATTTGCTTGCCGATGACGGACTGTAAACTGAAATGAAACAGCCCATAATAATAACGTGAACATAAATAAAGTGCCCGTCTGATTATAAGCGTTGTCAGGCATGTATATCAGCCCCCGTCCCAGCGCTGCTTTATTCCTCATGTGCCCATATGCTGTTTTTAGCTGTCGTATTTAGAAATTAGCCAGCTATGCTAAGCTAATGGTGCGGGTCTCTGACCTGTCCCAGGCAGCCCACAGGCCTTCAGACGGCCATGCGAGCGTGCGTCAGAGAAAGGCTATCGGGCCGCGACGCAGCCGCTTGGGCTCCAGTGCGCCCCAGTGACAGCCTCACACAATGCGCCCTAGTGTAGTGAGGTGGGGGGGGGAGAGATGCAAACTCGCTCTCGGCAGAGGAAACGTGTGTTTGTTTGAAATGGTAATACGCTGCCTTTAGCCCCTGACGCCTTGCCGGGGCCTCCTCGGGGCCTCCTCGGGGCCCCCTCGGGGCCTCCTCGCGGCCTCCTCAGGGCCCTGCCGCGTTTCAGATAGACGGGCTCCTCATGGCCACTTCTGAGAGGAGCTGCTTGTCTGAAAAGAGGAAACTGCAAAATATATGAGCGAAGGGACCCAGGGAGGATTCAGGCACCATAAATACACAGGAGGCTCTTAACGGTACGTGACGTGTGTCCCGCTGCCCGGCGGGAGCCAGTAGAAAGTCCTTAAAGGCTTCCTGCGCCGCCGCGTTTACTACTCAGCTGCCCCATTAATGCGTGACTCCCTTTCAGGCTCGTGTAGCTTTTGGCCGGCGGCCCATCGTGCTGACTCTTGGGGGCCCCACCCATCATGATGTAAGTGCTCCACACTGCTGGGCTCTTTTCAGTGGTGGTGGTGGTGGTGGGGGGGGGGGGTGGCTCCCAGTAACATGCAAACATCCGTGTCAGAAACATGCCGGACAGCAATGAATCTGTCAAGAGGGCGTCCCCCCTTCCCCCCCCCCAGCAGGTTACTTAGTAGCAGGGAGCCCAGGCTATGTGTGCCTCTTATGATGCTTCTGACGGCCTGGTTTGTGCTGGAAAATGACAACGTAGTAAAGCATTTAGTTTTCTTTGCCCTTTAGCAACACTATTGCCGGTAAAAATTTAATAAAACATGTTAACATTATACAAATAGTGATCATCATCATTATTATTATCATAAATAGCAGTAGTAGTACTTGTAGTGGTAGAACAGTATCTAATTCCATAAACAGACTTTAAACACTTGGTTTTAATGGCCTACTAATAGATTTTAATTATGCTATTTAAATAGGAATCATTTACTATATTGTGTTCTTAATGGAATTTTTATGGTAATTCCTTCATAACTTAATATACCTAATTAAATTAATGAACACGTTCTTTTGCTACACTATATGACAGAACTTAACAGAAGCAATCAACAAGCAACAGCGCCACCTGCTGTACTTAAAAAGTAACCCACTGTACTCTTTGAAATGAGAATCAGACTCAGAATACTTCAGTTACCCTGGAAGAAATACGTTTGTAGTTCCTATTACAATATAAGAGCTTGTAGTAAAATAGGTTGTTCTGTCCATGTTCTGTGTTGTTTCTTGAAGTCCAAGCTTGTATTGGTATCATTGATGTCTCTAATAATTATTTAATGGCTGAGAACATGTGCTTATTTGTTCAAGCTGACCTGCAGAGAGCGGAATCATTGTCCAAAGTGCTATAGTGGACAGTGACTCCCACCCTCTACAGGTCAGCTTGGCCAGACTGAGGAGCTCTTTCAGTGGCAGATCGACACAGTAACACTGCTCCAAGGATCCCTGTATAAGGTCATTAAAGCCTTCAGCCTTTGGAAGAAGTCGCCTAATTGCAGGATGGACGACCAACTACCAGAATGAACCAGAGCAGCTCAGACACTTTCACAGAACATTCATTCTTCCATGTGCCGTTATCCACTGTACAATAATATTTATTTCTGGGCCCTTAATATGGATTTCTATGCAGTCCTTTTCCTGGCATTCTTTGCTCTGCTCCTGTGAGTTGTTTTACATTATGTATTGTTACTTTCTATACCTACAGTAAATGTGATTTTATTGTCTAAATGTATGTATTCTGCCACTGTAGACTTGCAGTTTTCTTTGGATTAATAAAGTATCTATCAATCCACTAAAATCTCTTAGAGGGTTCTCTGACACTTCAGAGATAATAAGGAAGCCCAGTCTGTCTTCTAACTGATCATCCTCATCATACTACCACTGATCCCAGGTATGCATCCTGGGCAGGACACCGTCCATCACAGCACATAGTCCACCACAAGACACAGTCAATCACAGGACACAGTCCATCACAGCACATAGTCCACCACAAGACACAGTCAATCACAGGACACCGTCCATCACAGCACATAGTCCACCACAAGACACA
>JABFDZ020000043.1:15840744-15860074 GCA_019775955.2 Pollimyrus isidori
CAGCACATAGTCCACCACAAGACACAGTCAATCACAGGACACCGTCCATCACAGCACATAGTCCACCACAAGACACAGTCAATCACAGGACACCGTCCATCACAGCACACCATCCATCACAGGACACACACACACACACACACACACTATGGGCAATTCATGCACATCAGTTAGCCTATGTCTGGATAACAGGGAGAACTCCACATTCGAACCCCAAACCCTGGAAGTAGCAGTGCCCCACACAGAGCCACCAAGCCGCACAACAACAAGCTATAATGTTAAAGTACACTGGCCAAATACATTCCACTCTGCACCACTCATCCTGATCAGGGTATTGCAATACAATTTACTTATTGTTCAATTACAAAAGTCTAATAGGTATCACCCTTTCACGATTGTGTGTGTGTGTGTGTGTATATATATATATACACACACACATTATTTTTGTGTGTTTTTACACGACAGTGTAAATCTGACTTGCTAAGCTGTCACACTCAAGTTGATGTCCTGAGGAATAAATGTTATCTCAGACTCTCAGCGTCGAACGGCGCGTGTGCCTTTGACACTCACCCCACCCCCCCCGGACCATGGGGACGGGGCAGCTGGTCTGTGAAACACCCCTAATCTCCACAAACAATGAGCTCCTCTCAGGTACAGGACATGGTCCCAGATAGGGCTCCCGCCCCCCAGAGGACAGAAACGCACCAATGGAACGCCGACAGCCGCTTTCGCGTGTTAATATTTGCTGTAGGAAAAAGCCTTCCGTTGATGTTCTCAAGTGTCATTATTAGGTGATTAAAAAGTAATAGAAAAAATAAACGGTAGTGAGTTATGAAATGGATTAAAGTAAACATTTGGTTCGGTACAAAGTGAGTAGAATGAAATAAGGCTTCATTTGCCATTTGTACAAGTACTACAAGGGGTATACTGGAATGTTGCAGTTGTCACATATCCCATCATGCTCTCCTTATTTTTAAGACGCACACATGCTTACAGAGGTGAGACTGAAGCTTGAGGTGAGCGGCAGGGTCAGCTGCCCATCCAGCATCCCTGGAGCTTTTCCTGTGGGGTTAAGGGCCCTGCTCAAGGGCCCGACGGTGACGTGGCCCCTCTACTGACCATGGTATCAGAACCAGCGGCCTGATTATTACTGAACATTTCTTCTGTGGTGTGTTAAATCAGACTGGTGATATAAGTTAAGATGTACAAAGGGATGCCCTATCATCAAATGCCAGAAATAGATCTATTAAGGACCACTATCAAAAATATAGTTTTGAAAGAGAATGAATTATCAAGAAATTCAGCTTATCCAGCATGGCTCTTTTATAAAGCAACAATAAAGCAATAATATGATCAGTGCCTTTATTTGTAAGATCACAGAACGGCAAAACTATTACTGGATATTTCCAATTACTGCATACTAACTATGTAATTAGTCTAACAATAAAAAAGGCTCGCATTTCTTGATCTCATATGTCATGTTTTTATGGAAAATAATAATTGTTTTTAAATGATAAAGCTGATGTTGCTGTTACTGTTATATTTATATAAATGTTTGGGGATTTTTTTGTTTGATTCTTTCTCCTCTGGGCAACTTTAAAACGAACATGGGATCCCTTTCCTGGTGGACCGTGTTCTGCGTCGTAAGGTGGCCACTCCGGGCTGCGGCCCATCAACTGCGAGCGAAACAGCATGTGTCCTTTTAGCGACACGTGTGTTCACATGGAATGCGGCGACACACCCTGGCCCTACCCCCCAGAGGGGTCACCCTTGCATTTTCAGGAATTACATCGAATATCCTTACCACTGCCAGAGTTTGTCTTGGGGAGGGTGACCGAAAACAACTGCCATTTTAGATCATAAGGTCTCCAAACATTTCACCCGATTTACTGAAGTCGCCCCCACCTGATTAACTCCAATGGGCCTGCATGTAAATTCAGCCCTGAGATATGGTCCTGCTCCCAGTCTTCCCAGTTTTCATAGATTAGTACACATAATACTTCACTAGCACACAACATTAAGATCAGTGCACAATGTGGTACAAAGTCTGGTTGATATTACTTTTGTTATCATGTTACTGTATGTATTCTCATTAAGAGCAAAGGCTATTAAACAAATGAGTGCAAATATACCCTGGTGTCTATGCTTCTGTAAAGTCTAACATCTTAATTCGGCTGTCTTTGTTGGTGTTATCCAGTCCAAGCAGCAGTGACCATCACACTGCCAAACGCTGCCAAAACTACTACTTACAGTTTAGCACTGTGTTGAAAGCCACGCTTTATATGTGACCCAGAACATATTGAAAAATTAAAGGCAGTAGTTTAATTTTTCTTGAAGCTGGCAGGTGACCAAGAGTGATTTTCATTCACCTACATTTCCAAAACCCACTAGACCATATGACACTGTAGTAAGCGGAATCCAATTCCGGAGAAGCCTTTTTAATTTGCCGTATGTCCGTAAATATTTATCCAAACTCATTTCTCACAAAGATATAATGCCTTTTAGTAATGTTGGTACAACAAAGGGGAAGACCGGGCCATCAAGACAAGAAAAGATAAGGTAAGATTTTTATTTATATAGCACTTGCATAAAATGTGGTTTAATAATTTTTTTGATCTACCAGGATGTGTTCCATTTGATAAACACTTGCTAAGACAGTATTCTAATCTGTGTACGTGTGCCACAGACATTTTTAAGCATAACAGGTTTGGTGCACAAAGAGTCGTAAGGTGGAATTGACACGATTAGCAAAGCTGACATTTATCAAGCATCATTACAGTATTCCCTTTGTCACACTCTGATGGACCTCTGAGCTATAGAACCCCACGACACTCTCCCCTACAAAAAAATGAAACAGGATTTTATTATTATCCTTAAGCATTATAGCCAAGGAACAGCAACGCGATTTTATTATAACCTTAAGCATTATAGCCAAAGAGCCGAATGAGGATTTTATTATAACCTCAAGGGTTCAAATATTGCAAAATATTGCCAAGCATTGGATATTTGAACACTATTTTTCAAGACTTAATAAACTAACTGTTCCAGCCTAGTGCCTAGCCAGTGTTTTTTTACCATCTTAAAGCTCTTTCAGAGACTCTCCTCTTACCCCTACCCTCCCCCTTTCTACACAGTGAAGATTTGAAGTTGATTCCGAGCAAATTGCATCGGAAAGTCCCGGAGGCAGCTCCACACACTGCATGTTTGATTTTTATAAAGGGGTTTCCCTGTTCCCCTATCAGGAATCCAGTTGGATTAGAGGGTTTCCAACAAAGAGTCAGGTGCTAATTAACAGTGTCCTGACAAAGTTTGTTTTCCTGTGTCGGGCCGATTCGCATAATAGATTCATTCAGAGGCATATGGCCGTGGAGCGAGCCAGTAATGTAATCCCTTGAGAGTTTTTGTGACCTTTATGAACTTCCAATATTTCCCTTTTCGCTGTTTGCCTTTCAGGCCTTGCCAGGAGTCATAAATATCCGCCCGATACTCACTGTAGCCGCGTGAATTCACACAAAGAAAATGGCTCCCATTCACGGCCCGCCAGCAAATTAAGGTTGAAGGGCGAGGAAAAAAAAAAATCCTTAAATCTTTTTCAGTCACCCCCATCGTCTTATTCTGGGGTCCATTTCCCAAAGCGTCTAGCTGTGGGGCTTTTTTGTTTTGGACCTTCTAGAGCTTTCCACGTGTGTACAGCAGAGACTCTACAGGGGCAGAATTATCTGGCAATCAGAGGGCAAACACTGCGACTTTGTATCTGCAGCTGTCAATGCTACAGCATTAACGGGTTTCCATGGTGTTAGCAAGCTTGGGACATAAACAGAAATTAAGCCATTTACTGCAGATACGTTGCAGACACCTACCACAAAAACGGAATGTCATCTGACTGCCTTCAGAACTAAACACTTTTACATATATTATAAATATTAATTGTAAAATTATCTAATATTAATAGTGTAATTGTATATGTTTCTGAACAAATGTACACTTACTACCTAGATAAATAGCTTTAGATTTTTTCTTTTACAATTTAAGACTTACACAGTACTGGATATACAGGTAGATATACAGTACACTAGGTGACCAATAATATTTGTTCATCTTCTTATTGTGAATAAATTGCAGTTATTAAAACGGCAGCATGCTTTTATAATGTGCTTGGGACAGTCAGTCTTCTGGATCGGAATCTACAGTAAATGACAACAAGACCAATATGCCATCATGGCCGATGCCATTGTCAGAGGTGGGGCCTCAAGTCAGTGACTCGTGACTTGACTTGGACTCAAGGCACAAATTTAATGACTTGTGACTTGACTCGGCAAAACTAATCGAAGGTCTTGGACTTGAGGGCAAAAACTCGAGACTTAGATGCACCTTGGACCCTATGACTTGAGAAGACTTGAGCTTATAGTCCCCCCTTTGAATACCATAATGTTAATATTATAATTTAAGTGTATATTAATTCTCTGTATATTAATTTTCAATTGGCTGAATGCATGGTCTCCTGAGATGCTTTCTTGGAAAGATGAATCACTCCCTGCATATACATGGACGTAAAAACTGTGTGAGAACAACTGTCAGTGGACATTCTCTATTCAACCTAACCCCGTCTTTAAAGAATGCATCCTGCAATGTACAGTGGAATCTCGAGTTCTCTAACTTAACCCGTTCCGGACTCCGGATCGAATCCTCAAAAGTTTGAGTATTGATCAAATTTTTCCCATAAGAAATAATGGAATTAATTAGAACCAATTAATTGGTTCCCGGCCCCACAAAATTACACCTAAATATGTTTTTTTAGCATTTAAACATAACATGAACAGGATAAAACAAGAAGAGAATTTTTTTCTTAACGGCTTCTTAAACGATAAAGATCTTATCCCAAACATGACCCCTGTCCTGGCCCGGTCATCCGCTCCCTCCGTGTGCCACGCCTCCTCGTTAAACTCATGTGGGATCCCCATGTGGTCAGGTGTTCCTGGTTGTTGTCACTAGTCCTGTATATTAAGTCCGTGTTTCAGTTTGTTTCCCCAGTCCGGTCATTGGGTGCATTCCACTTGCTTACAGCACTGGCTTAAAGCAATGCATTCTGATCCTGACGCAACGCATTACAGTTAAATGCATTGTGGCTCCTCAACCAGCTGCACAAACTGGAATCGCCTCTGTGACGACACACCTTTGCCCTTATTGGCTGAAGAGTTTAGTTACACCCATGCCGTTTGTAGCCCAGGAAATTCTGATGCGTAATCTACTATTTCTGCTTCTCCCTATCACATAAAGCAGTGAGAACTGATTTTGAGTTAATTTAGCTGCCAAAATAAAGTTTAAATAAATAACATAAATGCTCTAATAGTACACGTAAGTTAGCGGTTTATTTATTGTTTGTTAATGTAATATTGCGCTGGTTTATTTAGTTCATCGTCCAGTCTGTGAAGAAGGCATTCAAGCAAGAACTGCATTGTAGTATCACTCATTTCCTGGCGCGTACAATTTATATTAGGTCAGCGTTCATAGTTCAACTTCTGATATTCAGATTGAGTTCTAGGTCAAACTGGTTTGTTCGACTTTCAAGAAATTTGAGTTCTTGTGAGTTTGAGAACCGAGGTACTGCTGTACTGTGGTGGGTTTTTGCTGCAGGAACTTTTAATCACTAAAAGTAAAAAAACTGATACAGATAGGAACTCATGTTACATAACTCACTCGACTTGGGTCACAAATTTGATGTAAAAATTATGGAAAGACTTGGACTTGACTTAGACTTGAGGGCAAATGACTCGAGACGACTCAGACTGCAATGTTTTGACATGAGACTTACCTGTATAAACAGGTAAAGCTGTGAACTATGTTAGCTGAGCTGCATAAAAACACTCAGCGATCACATTCTTCAATTATGGCCACAACATTCTCTTCTGTAAAGATTATGTGATATTAGTAATATTAATACTGTTGGAAAACAATACCTGTCAAGTGTTCAGTCCAAGTTTTATTGACATTTGTTGGGTCGTGGCTAAATTTTGATCCTGTGATTGTCCCACTGGTGTCACTGTAAATCACAGGGGGATTTAAACCACAGATCTGGGCTTTGGACAGTAGAAAGGAGTAGATATGTTAAATCCAGACCTCATGTGACGACATATGTGTCTTTTTTATTGCAGATGTGACCTAAGGGTGGTGGCAGGACCAAGGCGGAATGGCGTTTTCATTGCACACGGGTTTCACACACTTAAAGGAACTGAGCCATTTGTAACCTAATGAAATTAGTAGGGATTTCCACAGAAATATCCACAATTATTATATAATTGCTCCCCTCCCCCCACTAAGAAATAATAAAACCCCAGACACACCCAGTGGGCATATTTTACAGCTTCCTTGCTTCATAAAAGTACATTCCATCACTGCTAGACTTTTGAGGAAGGTGAAATATGTACTTTCTGAGGAAGATTTTAATTTTCCAAGTTATTATTTAACCTCTGTCTCATTGTGAAAACTACATTTTTATTAAAAGATTATTCAAAGGTCAGTCCTGAGGATGACATGTAGTATACGCTCCATAGTGATGAGAGGAATACTAGAGACATTATAGTTTGCTGCAATATTAGCCTAGCTTTTATAAAAGTGGAATATCAGGCTAGCAGCTCAATAAGGTGGCCAGTCATAATCTGAACTATTACACATGCACCTGAATAATATGGTTACAGGTACTTTTGTAACATATGGGTGTACAGCTGTAGGTTCAGGCAATATTTTATATCACACACCTGTTGTTTGAAAAGCCAGAACTGTTAATAACTGATAATAATAATAATAACAATAATAATTATTATTATTATTATTATTAAAGCCCAGATGTTAAATAAAGAAAATATTATTGTATGTGTGAGGATCTGCTCAAAAAGCTGACAGGACAGCAGTCACCAGCATCACGCTGTCATTTAATTTAGCCCAAACGAAGATCCCAGAAAGGTGTATTTCACAGAGCTCCAAAGAAGGGATCGGTTACTGGAAAAAGATCCTTTTACAAAGAGAGCGTGGCCCCAAAAATGTGCTAATTCATTTGGTGTTTTGACAGAGGAACATAATAATTACACAGCGACACTTACAGAGTAGACGGCTTCATAGCATTCACCAGGATCCGAAGGCTTACCCTGAATGAATAGCACATTGTGACGGTCTTGGGTAAGCCGGGGAATGTTTTAAGTTCCATTTAATCTCTCGGAGAGGCCACTAATCAAAGACGTGTGTTTCCCAGGTCAGTGGGAGTTTTCTGTTTCCATAAATACATCAAACTCTTCTGCAGATGTTGGAATCATATGTCTTTTTTTCAAAATTTGCACAAAGTTTACATAAACTTTTGAGAGCTTATGCATTCTTCAGAAAAAGGCTTTACTCCAATATTTAGTTTGCTTAAAATGCTCTATCATTCTGCAGTTTCATGCAGGCTTACTTTTTCCATTGCAAAACAACTAGGAATACTTCAAAAAATAAATGTATATTTTGCGACATTATAGCGCTACTGAAATCATTTTGAGGGAACATTCCATTATATCTTAATCACTGTACATTCTGTGTACATGTCTTTGTTCATTTGAGTTAGGCCAGCTTCTACAGAGGGTGGAAGATCCTGCAGAACACTGGGGTAGATTAAACAACAGTCCTGGCATGCCAGATTAAATCACGTGTTGACGTTGCTAATTACCATGAGGAATCTTAATCTTTTGATCTTTTGAAGTCCTCAGGAGAAAAATGTTTCCTGGTCTGCAGATGTTCAACTGATATTCCTTTGTATGAAAGATCATGTTCATTTTTATGAGCCCGTGAGACACATTACAGGATTGTTAAAATCGGTTATATTGTGGACATGCACCACTAGCCTCAAATTATGTGTTCAAGTTAATGAGTAGCACGTGCTTAATACTTTTTTAGTTTTTTTAAGACACCAAAATTCTTCTGATGTCGTGTTGAAATCATTGATGTTCTCTTTTAGATGTGCCCTGTATGGTTATATGAGTAGATATACAATTTTTTATGTGTAGAAGGTCGACTTTAAAAATATGTGCTGCTCTTCTACTTCTTGAATTACGGCAACAGGAAGACAGGTATATGGCTCCACCCTGTGGCAAAGTGTAAGATTAACTTCTGTTTTATTTTGGCTTGTTTAGAATATATATTTGAATATTTCTTCCCGGGTGTCCGTCACAGGGATATCCAGCTAGTTTTTCTTGCTGAGTAAATTAATAAAATAATACCTCACCCTTATGCTTTATCATTTGAACTGATGTTTCAAATACATTCCTAATAATTCTTTTCACTCTAACCCTTCCTTCCACCCATGCATGTACCCATCTATATAAATAACTAGAGGGTCACCTAAACGCACTCCGAAATCTGTATCACTCAGTCAAGGAAATGCTTCTTTGATGCTTCGTAAATATAATCTTTGTATACAAATGCACACAGTGGTGAAGAATTGCTAGTGTTTTTTTTTCATCTTCTTCATAATTATAGTGTAAACTAGACTGCGTGGCCAAAAAAGTCGCACAGTTTAATATTTCGTTGGACCGCCTTTAACTTTTGATTGTGGTGCATATTCATTAACGCAATGTCTCTGTATGCTCAGACTGCATCTCAACATTTTTTTTTTTCCATCCAGATGCATTAATTTCTCACTAATGTTTTAATTTGTCGTTAAGATCTTGCATTGACGATAGGTGAGCTGGACCACTCCGTGAAGTCTTTTTTCAACACATCTCAAAGACCTTCAGTGGTGCTGAGGCCAAGACTCTGCGGTGGCCAGTTCATATGTGACAATGACTCGTCACGCTCCCTGAGAAACTCTTTAACGACCGAGGCTGATGAATCTTGCCATTATCGTCCTGGAATATGGCCACGCCATTGATGGGACAACCTGGACATTTAGTAGATTCAGGTATTCAGCTGACTTCACCTTATTGCTGCATAACATTGCTAAGCTTTAATAAAGATGCTGTTAATAAAGATGCTTTTCAGTACCTGCTGATTTAAATTCAAGCGCCAGGCAGGCAGTGTATAACTTGCATCGGGTTTGTAAAATTCACCGTTCGGCAACTGACATAAGCTGTAACCCTTTATAAAAAAAATTACCAATCAATTTAGGTAGGCACGTGCTTACCCGATATTTTGTAAAAATGTAACGTATAAATTAATTATTTAGTTACCCAATAACATTACTACATTGCGCATAACACGTTGTTAAAACTGCAGTAAACTTGCAGTCAGGGAAACCTGGCCAATGAGTGAGCTTCCTCTGTCAGATCACAGCCCTGAATCCCCTCTCCCATATATTCCCCTCTACTATCGATATTTCCACACACCGTTGTGACATTCAGGACTCAGATTTTAGCGACAGCAAACAAGGTTCACTGTATATGTTTGAATGGATAATAGCTACATAAGGATTTGAGAACATTAATATCTGCTTTTGTGTATTTTTTATGATTACACATTAATTTTACCTCTTGTATATTAGAATCAAATTTATAGCCATGAATGTATGTGGTGGGCAGAGTGGTGGCTCTGAGGTTAGGGATCTGTGCCAACAATCTGAAGGTTGCTGGTTCGAATCCTGAGAATTTCAGCAGTGGTTGTACTCTGTTGGACCCTTAAGGCCCTTAATCTGCAATTGCTTTGCCCTGGGTATGATGTTAATTTACATCCAGCCAATTTATAGGGAAAATTTGGGGGTTGGTGGCAGGATTTGTACTGGAAAAAACTTGCACTGACCATTCAGACGAGTGTGGTGCTGAGGCATCACATGGCTGCACCCAGGGTCCTATATATATAATTATTATATACAAGACATATAATGATCATCATGTATGGAAATGAGACTGTGGTGTATGAGCATTATGCAATACAATACAATAGAGTAGCTGCAGCATTGCATAGGATACTGGTTAACTATTGTGATGGCATGAGGAAAGAAACTGCTCCAGTAGTTATATTTAACAGGGTTCTGCAGAGTTAGCGGGAGGGAAGGAGGTGAAAAAGTCTGTGTCCAGGTTGTGAGGAATCTGTAATGATTTTCGCTGCCCATTTCCTAGTTCTTGAAGTCCTGGAGGGTAGGCAGAGGAACACCAATGATTGTTTTCTGCTGTCCTTACTGTTTGCTGTGTTCGTGTCTTGATTTGTTGGCAGTTCTGAACCAGACTGAACCTGACTGCTGTACACAGGAAGAATTCACTGACTGCAGTGAGCAGCTCCTGTGGCAGACCATACTTTGTCCCTTTCCACAGAAACTACATCCTCTGCTGGGTCTTTTTGAGGATGGAGTTGATGCTGGTCTTCCACTTCAGGTCTTGAGAGATAGTGGCTCCCAGACACATGAATATTCCCATGGCTAACACCAGGCTGTTTGCTTTTGTGAGGAGGGAACAGTAGTGTCATCTCCACAGTCTTGAGCGTGTTCAGCTCCAAATTGTTCTGACTGCACCAGAGCTCTGGCCTTTCAACCTCCCGGCCGAAATGCTAACTTGTTGACATATTGGATGAGTAAAGTTCAATGTGTTGCGGTGGGGCTCGACGCAGTGAGAGATTAGACGATCCACGCAGTGGCTCCGAGAAACAAAAGACTTTATTTAACACAAAAAAACACACTAAACCAAAGGACCACAAGGGGTCAAGACTAAACAGGTAAACAATGAAACTAAGGCAGGGGTCAACACAGGAGCAATCATAGTGCATCAATGGCAACAATGGCAACATCACATGGCAACAACCACAATGGCTGCTAGAGGAATCAGGGCAAGGACAGACACATATACACATTGATAATGAGGGCTAACAAAGGGGATGTGTGGGGTGTTACAAACTAGAGACTAGGGACAACAAGGGGCCAGTGGGGTCAATCAATAGATACAGAAAGTTCCAAACATCAAGGGAACAAGGAAAATTGAACATATTACAACCAGGGAACAAAACAAGGAAAAACACAGAAATACACCATATAATAACTAACATCGGTCATTTCATGACCACAGGCGTGAGAGTGACAGGCCGGTAGTCATGTCATTCGTACCTGTGATGGGTTTCTTGGGGACCGGAATGAGGGTGGGACATTGGAAGCAGGAGGGGACTTCATGCAGCTCCAGGGATCTGTTGAAGATCTGTGTGAAGACTGGAGCCAGTTGGTCAGCACAGGCTGAGGGGGGGGAGACAGCATTTGGACCAGGGGCTTTCCTGGTTTTCTGTGTCCGGGAGATCCATCTCACACATTGTGTCTTCACATATTGTGAGTGCAGCTTGAGTATCAGGGGATGTGGGTGGGGGTGGCAGTGGGGGGGTCCTGAGGTGTGATGAGGGCTGCTGATGATGGGTTGGAGTCGGTGAGGGGTATAAATTTGTCCCATTCAAACCTGCAGTAGACGGCTTTCAGACTGTCAGCCAGGTATTTGCTTGCGATTCTTGTGCTGCTTACAGGCGTCTCCACAGGGCTGTTGGCTAAAAACCATTTTTTTTTTACCTTTTTAGTGCAGCTTCTTTTAACCACTCTGATCTCCTTTGTCACTGAATTTCTGGCTTGCTTGTACAGGACTCTATCCTTCTTCTGTAAGTACCCACCATAGTATGATGAAGTTCTCTTACTTTGGCTGTGAGCCACAGCTTTTTATTGTAGCATACAGTATGCAGAAGGTCTTGATTGGTGAGCACATATCTTCACCAAAGCTGATGTAAGACATCGCAGTGTCAGTGAGGTCAACCGAGTGGCTAGATGCAGCTTCAAAAACACTCCAGTTGGCGCAGTCAAAACAGTGTTGCTGTTCCTGATTTTCCTCTCTGGGCTATCTCTTCACCGTTTTTACTACAGATTTTAGTTTCTGCCTGTAGGTTGGGATAAGGTGAACCGAGAAGTAGTCAGGACCCCACAGCTGCCGAGGAAGCAGAGGGACATGAACCTGTAAGAACTGTGTAGCAGTTTCCAGTATGTTGTGATCCCCGGTGGGACAATTGATATGCTGTTGACATTTTAGTAGTTTGTGGTTTAATTTTGCCCTGTTAACATCCCCATCGTGAAAAGTGAGTCCATATGTTTTTGTTACAAGTCAGTTAGCTGGTTGGCCATGGTTTGCAATGCGTCATTTGCACTGGCCTGGGGTGGGATATAAACACCGACCAGGATGAGGGAGGGCAGCTCCCACAGTGAATAAAACAGAGCGCAGTCCTGAGGCTGCCGCCCGCAGCTCCATCTACCCCACATACTCAGTTCAGAGTATCTTCATTGCTTGCACTCTGTAGAGGACAAAAGCCAGACAAGTAAACAGCAGAGGGCAATATGGAAACATGGATATGGAAATCAGGAATGTAGAGTAAATAAGGAGAAGTACAGTAATCAGACCCAGGCCGTGAAAAATACAAGGCAGGACAAAGTGCAATTTATATTAGTGCTGGAAAAGCGCATATGTAAGGCGAGTACAAAGAATGCAGAGTCTGCTGAAATATGTAATCACAGTCCTTCGGATGAGGAATTTCTCAATTTGGTTTATATTTAAAATATAAATGCTGAATGCAATTCACACACCAGTCATCTGTCGTTTGCTTCGTATACTTGCTTGAATTACTGAATGTTATTAGACTAATCGCTTTGGTTTAATTTTCAACTTTCCGGCCGGAAGTGTTTGTACAAGTGAAACACTGTGCTGACCGGCCCAGTGCAGGTGCCATATTTTTTGCCTGGTCAGTCTCACCCGGGTTAATTTTTAAACTTAAAGGACCAAGTATATCCCAGCTACTCACTCTTGTGTACACACCTGTAATGTCTCTTTTTTAAACACACACACACACACACACACACACACACACACACACACACGCACACACACACACACCTCTAGAAAACTTGTGGAGAGGGTCAGCTAAGGTATTCAGGTACATTTTCATTAGAAAGAACAAGACTGACTTTATTTCCTGGTTAGACTGGTTCTTTAAACCACAATGAATAGTTTGTGTGGGATAATGGAAGCATAATCAAGAAAGGCAAAAAAATATCACATATAACCTGCAATTAGAAACAATAATTTTGCCATAGGAATACATTGAATGTGCCACGATTACACATCTTAAATGCAGAAAGCCCTGAACGAACTCCAGATCCTTATCAGCATTCAGTTAACGGCTCTCAGGGGTTGGGATCATTAACAGGTGGAAAGCAGCCATCCTATCAGCAGGGTCGTGGCTTTTGTTTGCTTCCCTAATTAGCCAAAGGTCAGCCACTGGTGTGACCTGAGGAGTCACCTAGCAACCAGGTCACTGGAGGGTGACCTATCTCTTCGGCGGAAAAAAGTGCTATCGCTTAAAACATTTCATTTATTTGCTGGTAGGAGTTCAGGGCTATTTTCAGGCCCCTGTGGAAAAGCACCAGGACCAGTCGAGCGTGACGTTTGCAAAAAAAGAGAAAAGAGCTTCTCAGGAGCCAGTGAGACGTTGCTGACGTCATACACCTCCCTAGATCACACTCTTTGCGATGAACAGCGCAGCAGGAGCAGATCAGCTGATCATTTCCCTTGCTTGTCTATATATTTTGTGTGGCAAATACCTACAAAATACTACAATGTAAAATATCGTCTTTGATTCCACGTGCTCTCAGCACGTTCTTTCTGTCAGATGGATGGGAATAAGCCTCCAAAGCAAGAAGTTGGATGGTGCTTTGAATCTTAAAGGGTTTCCTATTGAACTTATGGTTTCAGGAGTTTAAAACAGGCTTTAACCTTCGGTAAGATTATCTGGCTTTTAGGTTTGCCGCGTTGCTCATATGTACATTTGCAATCTCATGCAGTGAAAGACATCCATAGATAGACCTGTGGATCCATCACAACATTGGGGTGACTTACAAAGCAATTTCTGATTCTGTGGTGAACAGGGAGGAATGGGGACCAAGAGCAAAGGTTGATGGAAGCTATTATGACAAATTAAATAACACGAATGAAGAATTAAACCAAGTGAGCAGCCCATAGAATTACGATGCTGACTATCTGAAGAGTTAAACAAGGCAGCCCACATGATTACAACACAGCCTACATGAAGAATTAAAAGACACAGGCAGGATATATAATCACAACACGATCTATCATGCCTGGTCAAACAGCATCTCAGCCTGATTTTGTAGAAGCTGATACCTAGACTCAATTCAGTAGACCTTTGTGCTGGTATAAAGACAGAGGAAACAGTGGCTGAGATGCGCACTGAGTCTCTGGAGGAACAAAAATACGTATAATAGAGGAGCCAATCAGAACTGGAAAGCTGAGTAAAGACCAGTCAAAAAGGTTAGGCGAGAGGAGCAATTCCATAGCTATTGCTTGGGCTGAAAACGCATGCGGCCCTCTCAACATGGTGTATGTCGCAGGCGTGCGTGTGACGTAACGGGATCCACAAATCTGAGGGTTATCTGGACTGTGATCTTCATGCAAATAATGAAGTTGAACAATGATTAAAATATAAGCAAACACAGCACGACCATTCCACACATACACACAGAATGGGGGAGAATAGCAAAGAAGACTATATACAGGCTAGACCTATGATACCTTGACTTGTAACAGAAGATATAGGGAACTTCTAGCTGTGTTGGGTCCCGATAAACAAGTTTTCAAACGTACGTATCATGTGGCACGAACAGAGCCACGATCATACTCCATTTAAAACAGAACGACTAAATATACCGCTGATCCTACCAATAGAGAAAAGTTTGGTAAATAACCTTTAACTGCACAGAAAAGTCAACAGCCTTAAACAAAATACTAGGAAACTCACATAAATACAACAGAGATTCTACTCACCTTCACTAAGTCCCTGCTGCACTTGCTGAAGTCTGTCTCTGCCTTTTGAAATACAGAGCCACCTACCGATATAAACTGGATCAATTACATTAAGTTTAACTGCAAGTTTTATTGTAATTTAAAACAATAATTTGATCTCATAGTTCTTGCCATTTGCTGTAATCAGAAACAGTGCTGGACAAAAATCTGTCATACTGTATTTAACTGGAGTCAAATGGTGTTACCAATAGCCAGATGTAACTGCAGGGTAACTCTTGAACTATTTTGGCCTGCAATATATTGACTAATTAAAACTGCATTTTCTTCATCCCTAAACATAATTATTCTACACTCTACCAATTCACACAAAATTGAATCTATGCCTCATTTTGTCCAAAGTTTTAACAAAACACTAACAAGCTGCTATATATTGCTAGTCATTTATTTTGTTAGGCTTATCAGTTACGTCACACTCCTTATGCCAGAGTCAAACGGCTTTGATATAAAATTTACTTTATACTTAAAAAAATTACCCCTCAGCTTCCAAATAAACTTGATTTCCTATTAGGTTAATTCTTTGCACATTTAGTCTTGTCTCTTCTGTAACCAAATCCCCAAGAATATTATATTAAATAATTCCAAAAGCCTGCATTGGGATTAGGCAATTGTCCTCTTGGTTAAGGATCAAGACCGTATAATTTAAATGCACCCATCCATGTTATTGATCAAGCAATCTAACATTTGTCTTTAATATGAGTATAATAAAATTCTCAAAATATCTATAACCATTAATCAGAATTTATAAAGTTGGTTAAGTTGTTGTGTGTGGGAGAGAGTCATGAAAACTAGTACAGAAGCGCACATCCTTTTGAGTTTTGACAGAGCAGCGACGCGCATACAACACTTTAACACGAGGTGGAGCTATATGCAGAGAGTCAGAACCCCGTGAATTGAATGCAGTCAATGAGTCAGTGTGGAGACTAAGTCACTTTATCTGCTCCGTCCCCCTTGCCTGAGCCGCCAATACCAAACCGCAGAGCTGCCTTTTTCATTCTCTAACAACGCTGCTACGGCCGGACGACTCTGTAATAAACTAAAAGCCGCTGCTTGTCAAAATATAAAAATTAAAAAGCTCCAGTTTGGCTTCAGAACAAGGGAACAACATAAATTTTCCCAGATCTCGTTGTTGTTTTGTTTTAATTTTATTTATCAATTATTTTTTAGTGTAAATGTGTAAATGGCAGGGGCACAGCCCGGAGTTCACGCCTTGCAGCTCAAACCCGTGTCCGTTTCGGAAAACCTGAGAAAAGGAAACAAATTCATGAAATGGGAGGATGTAAGTACGGCCGCCGATGCGCACCTTTCGCCGGGTTTCTGATGGGAAATAAAAGCGGGGAAGTGCCGACGGGGGGACTAATACCGCTAGACATTGTTACACACGCTACAGGAACCAGACCACTTCAGAAGAGGAAAACCGCGGCGTTATCCTCAGTACGACGGAGTAACATATTTATAAACATGATTAATATTTAACTTATTAAGAAGTAGTGTTATAGTGCGGAAAACCTTTTGTTTTACCAAATGCATTAAAATACCAGGTCTTAAGCAGAATTAGCCAGAATGAGTTAACTGTTCGGACTCTAGAAATGGGAGCGAAAGGGTTTATTTGGCTTTACAATATGCTATTTGCAAAGCTATAGCAATTGCCATGGATGGGTTTCAAGGGTGGAAAAACCCCACCGGGGCAAAGGGTTTTGAAAAGCGATGCATAAATATAATATTATTAGGTTTGTTTGTGTGCGCGTCTAAACAGGACAAGAAACACTTGATGCTACTGTCGGTCTGTCCGTCGTTTGTGAACTTTACCTCAGGTGTTGTGGAGCATTTTGCATTTTATAGCTCCGAATTTCCTACGTGAGATAAAGTAGCATTTCGTTTTTTGTCGTAATGGCATATATTGGCCCGTCTTTGCAAACCAAACGAAGTGTACATGGGCCTATAGCTAAAACGTCCATAAGATATAGTCTCTAGGAGTACAGGTGTGTTGGGACAAGCGATTTTTAACAACTAAAAATAATAAGTTAAACCTGGACTAAGCCTCACTTCTGCGGTAGCCAATATTTATGCACCTTCCACACTTATTTTCCCCGGATCATCAAACAGAGCAGCTTATTAATGGGATATTTCTGGCTACTGTGACTACAGAGCTCCGTTCGTTCCGTTTAAAGGTGCATTTACCGCGTTAGGACGCTCCGGGCTGAAAGCTACCGTCTGAGTTCATTTCAGATTACAGCCTGTGTTACAACCGCCGTAAATATTGCATTAATTTAATGCATGCAAATCAATTGGATGCTAACCATTTAGCATACTTGCTTAAATACTTATTTGTGATTTCCTGATTGTATACGCCTTTAGCTATTATGGACTGTACTGACATCCTGCATAACCACTTACCAAGTGCCATCCCAGGACACGAGGAATGGGACACCGTAGACGGGATATACCTTTCATAAGACACACATTCAGAGACAGCTATTCTGCTAAACGTACCGCGAAGTGTACTGGATGGAGGTCCGGATCGAGGGGCAGGGTGGTTTTCGTTGATGCCCCCCCCCGGCATGCTTTCTTAGTCAGCCCTGTGAGTCATGACTGTGTCACCCCGAAAGCACCAGTGATCTGTCCGGGATATCGGGGAAGTCACTTTGCATAAAAAATCCATGTTTGCCTAGGCGGCTGCTTTTAAAATAATAAAAAAAACATTGGTAATGTCACATTACATTATTCTGATGTGCTTGTCAAGCTGAGCTTCACATTGTTATTTCATGTAGAGTGCTTTGCAAATGTGTGCGTATCGTGGTCACAGTAAAAAAAAGCCACCTGCACAAGTCCCTGGATCAGTCGGACATGGTCTCATAATTATGCTGTAATAACGTTGAACGTATCAATAACACACTGAAGCTATTTTAAGGAAGTAGTCTGTCTGTCTTCATGGCGTTAAAAGTTCACTTAACTAAAGGGGCAGATTGTTAGGGGGTTGACCGGTGTGCTGACAAAACGTCCTACCTATCGAGACGTGCTATCAAGCCTTTCTGCGCATGTGCAGTTCCACCGTTTTGGGGTTAGGGTTAAGGTAAAGGTTTGAGGGGGTTAGGGTTAGGGCTATCGATTAGCACTATGGTAGGATGTTTTGTCAGAACACCAACAGTCCACAGCTGTGGATTGGTCAGTGTGGAGCATTTACCCTGGGTACTCCGGTTTGTTCTCCATGCGTGTCCTGTGAGAGCCTGGCATTCTGTCCAGGGTGTCCTGTTCCTTGTGCCCTGGGACGGGCTCCAGGTTTACCCTGACAAAGTATTGCGTAAGCAGTTATGCAATATGTCAGCACCGCCGATAATAACTAAAGGTGTGTATAATCAGCAAATCCAGTCAATTATAATGTATTAAGGCAGTAATGGCTTCTGGCTAATGTGTATATATAGATACATGCTTTAAAGAAAAGCAATATCACTGTGATTGTAACACAGGCTATAACCCGAAATTAGCTGTCAGGTTAGGAAATGTGATACCGAGCACGGCTTGTAAATTGAGCTGTGTTAAATGCTGAAGTAATACACATTTGGTCAGTATCTGTTTGATCTCCGATGGCCAGATAACAAAACTGGTTTGTTGTAAGTAAAATCCTTGGTGCATTCCAGGCCTGGGCTCGGAAAGGTTGATTCCCAGCTGGATACGGGATTTGGTCAAAGCACCAGCGCTGTGGTCTGTTCCTACTGGCTCTTGCAGAGCTCCGAAAATAGGTACAACTGTTTTTTTAAAAGTCACATTAAAAGCTGCCAGACTTTATGGTTACTGTCCATTTTCAGTCTCTATTCAAAAGACCAAACACGTTGACCCAATCAATAAATAAGTATCAATATCAATTTTTTTTTTAATCGCCAAATGAAACTTTGCTACTTTTGATAATGCATTTTATTGGAATTGGAAACTGTGTGAAGTGGAGAATATGATTGGTGGATTAGCATTTACTGTAGACCGACCACACATAGACACACCATGGAACACCTGTCCCTGTGTATTTGCTTTGTTATGCACATCCTAGGGCAGGGCTCTTCAAATCTGGACCTTGATTCCAAATCCAGGCCTTGTTTTCAGTTCTCCCAGGTAGTTAGCTTAATTACTGATTCTGATGGTCAGAGGCTTCACACCTGAATCACAGGTAAGGAAGGGTGGAAAACCAACTGGACCTCGAGGACTGTGATTTGAATAATAGGGTCCCAGGGAGTTTTCCGGTCTTTCTGTACAGAGGTCTGTGATCCATATGTAAGATAATCAGCAGCAGAGGAGTATGTGATCAGACCACACTGGCATTATGGGCATCAAGGCAGTAACCTAGAATGATGCCTGAGAAAAGGAGGCAGTCAGATGGATAGAAGTCTGAGAGTCTGATTACCCTTTGGGTGATTCTAAACCAGGGGTGGCCAACTCCGGTCCTGGAGAGCTACCGTCCAGTAGGTTTTCTATCCTACCGGCTTCTGATGAGCCACACC